>LGRX02008251.1:0-20364 GCA_001247695.2 Cymbomonas tetramitiformis | reverse complement strand
CTCCACGGCTCCGGCCTGTCACTGGGCACGGGTGCGGAGTGCCGCTCGTCGGGAGCGGGGGCAGGGAACGACGACATCACCTGCCCGAACTCTGAGTAGTTTCTGATGAAGTCTGGCCGGCCCTCGGAGACAACCTTGTTTCTCTCCAGGTCCAGTACCTTGTAGGCCGAGGACCTGAGGCTGATGCCCACAAACCGCCCCTGCCAGGCCCGGGGGGTCCGCTTCTTGGAGACCCCCGGATGGCGGGCCCGCATCTGCTGAGCATCCATGGCCACAGTGCACAGGGTGCCGAATATCTCGATACGGGAATAGGTAAAGTGATAGCCCATAAGGTGATAGAATGGCACCACGGCGTCCCGCCCATGAGGCAGGATATCCCACAGTAGGCAGGCATGACTGTCTGCAAGAGGCCAGTAGGTGAGGTCCATACCGGCTGTCTCCAGGAGTGCACGGGAGACCGACGAGATCTTACCAATCACATATTCAGCCATGAAGTTCTGCCAGTGCAGGGTGGGTGACGACTGCAGGTGTTTGATGCCATGGTGTTTGTACAGAGCCTGTGCCGCAGGGTCACACAGCTCCGGGGCACAATCAGTGCGGAGGACCAGGCCAGTGCAGGCAAAGCCGTGATGAACAACATCTGCCAGGAACTGAGCCAGGATGAAGCTGTATGCCGACTTCTCAGCAGAGAAGTAGCAAAGTGTAAACCTCACAGTGAACTCCACAAAGGTCCAGCGGTACCTCGACCCGTCATAGCCAATAGGCGTGATCGGGCCTGTAGCATCAGCAGCCCACGTAGATCCAGGCTTTTGAGCCTTGTATCTGTCAGCCGGAGGGTGCTTCGGACTCGGCTGCACTGTCCGCATACGGGCACACACAGCACAGGCCTCAGCACAGGTCCTGTGAGACAGCAGCTGCTCCCGGGTAACTGTAGTGCCAGGTCGGGCGATGTCAACACCAAGGTCCATGAGCTGAGCCAGCCTGAGACAATGAGCATGTGCATATGCGGAATGGCACCACCTCTCAGGGGTGAACCTCATGGACGTGTACTGATCACGGTAGATGATAGCCACCGGGAACGGGGTACCAGCAATGAAGACACGGTCCCCCCCGCCCTCCGAGCCAGCCGACTGAAGGGGCCGTCCAGCATAGGTGTGCTCACGACGGTAGCTGAATATGCCCTCCGTGCCAGCCGGATACACATGTAGCACCTCCCAGTGAATAAGGTGCTGCCTGAAGGTACTGAGGTGTGACTGGGGAATCAGGAAGAGGAATACCGTGTGCTCGGGGTCTGTTGCAAAGTCCCGGTTGGCCTTCTTGAGCATCCGCTCACAGGTGAGTCTGTCAAAGGGCGGGTTGCCGTATATATAGGCACCGGCCCAGAGGTGACCCCAGCAGGAATCAGACAGTGAATACCTGACTGGGCAGGTCTGGTTGTTACCCACACCGGGGGGGAGGTCGTCTCCGAAGAGGGAGATGTCAAAGTTGTGTTCCCCGGTCTTGGCCAGTGCAGCGGGCGAGCCCTTCAGGAAAGCCCACTTGGCATACTCTGAGCGTGCCCACATCCAGTCACAGATCTCACCGGTGCGGACACGTGAGACAGTCTGGGTGAGTGCACTGGCTGCCCCCTCAGGGACCTCCGCCCACATATAGTCTGTGCCAGAGTCAATGATCCGATACACACGGCCAGTAGGCAGGTGGGTGTAAGTGAGGGACACAAGGTCAGGGGACCCGAAGCCGAGGGAAAGCATAAACCGAGAAGACAGGAGAGTGCGGCAGCCGGCCTTATAGTGTGAGTTTGGGAGAACGAAGTGGTCGATGGCTCCGTCCTGGATACAGACCCCATACAGATGGAATGTCACAGTAGCATCCGTCCTGTGAGACCCAGCCGTGACCATGGTGAAGGCCACCGTACGGGTGTAGTCCACGTCGGCGCAGGCCGACAGGTCCCCGCACATGACACATGTGGCTCCAGAGTCACACACGATGCCTCTGTCAACCCGGACGGGTGCAGGGACAGCACTGGCCAGAGAACTGAATCCAGAAGCAGCCCACTCCTCGTCGGGCACATACAATGGAACTGACTCTGCACTGCCATAAACCAGAATACCAGTATAGCCAGCGGGTACCAGAGGGTAGACCACTGTAACTGACCCAAGCTGACCAGACAGTATACCAAGCTCCACAGAAGCATAAGTACCCACAGCATAACCAGAGACCAGACATAAGCCGGTATCACCGGTAGCCAGTCCATCAGCTGAGAAAAGCTGACCAGCAGAACGGCCGACGGACCCCCCTGCTGGCGGGGTAAGCTGACTGACTGACTGACTGACTGACTGCCTGACTGCCTGCCGCAGACCCAGAGAGTACCCAAACAGTAGTGCCGAGGTACACAGGGCCAGGCTACAGATAACCAGAACAGCAGTCCAGACTGGCGAGGAGCGGCGAGAGGTACGGGGCTCACCCGCCGGAGGCTGGGTTGTTGAGGGCTGGGGCCCGCCCGCTGGTGACTGCCGGTTGACAAGGTGTCGCCAGGTGCGTACGGGAGTCCTGGCACCAACGGCAGGAAGACAAGCCGAGATAGCCAGACCCCAGGTGATAGCATGCCAAAGCACCAGAGCCCGTGGGTGCACCTCCAGCACAGCACCGGAGTCACCACCAGACTGCACCGCATCTGCCGTGCCAGAGAATGCCAGAATGCACAGCAGACTCATGTACATGAAGTGACCCGTCCCATAGGGCCTGCGGCCCGGGCCACCCGGACCCCTGGGCCGGGACGGCGGTGCCGTGCTCACCAGCTGCACAGCTCCAGGGAATTCGGTGTTGGTTGTTGTGATCTGCACGTCGGCTACCGGCACCGCTGGCTGCTGTGGCTCAACCCTGAAGTGCTGCAGAGACACTGCAGGGTCCGAAGGCTGGTGCACGGCAACATGGAGCTGAGCAGGTGTCATCTCACCGTCGGGGCAGTCCCCATCGTCAGGGTCCTGGTACGAGTTGAAGCGGTTGACAGCGTCGTAGTACTGCTCCTCCGAGCGGCCACATGAGTCCCAGATAGCCCACTCCGACTCAGTCCACGGCTCCCCACTGTCAACGGCAGAGTGCGGCACAACGGCAGCCGCCTGGGCCGCGGGGAGGTCAAGCGGTGCCTCCCCGAGCTCCAATGAGTAAGAGTACAAGCATGACTCATAAACCTCCTCCTCCGGATCGAGGAAAGCCGCATCCAACTCTGACATGATGTCTGCAATCGGCGTGCCCTCGGGGTGGAACCCCGCCACATGCGCACTCTGCACCCCTCCAGGGCAATCACGGCGGAAGTGAGGGCCGCCACAGTCCCAACACTGGACCGTGTGGCGGCCCTGTGCATCCCGTGTCACCCGCAAGGCAGTCGGTGAACCACCGGATGCAGGCTGCCGCTGCCCCTGAGTCCGCGGTGGAGGGGCATGAGGGGAAGGGTGAGAGCCCTTCCTGTGCCCCTTCATGTTCTGTTGCCGATTCTTCCCGCCGCGGGCCGGTCTGGCGCGGGGAGCTGTACCCCTGTCGCCCCCAGACCGGTGAGCACCCTGTCCGGATGCCTGCGGCTGAGCATCCCGAGTCTGTGGCGGGTGTCTGGGCTCGTCACGCCTGCGGCCACCAACAATGCGAGTCTGCGGGATGCCCGCACGGGCCAGAAGGGCGGCAGAAGGGGACTCCCCAGAGAGAAGTGAGGCCGCCAACGCGGAGACCCCATCCTTTTTCTTCTTCTCCTTAAGCAGCTTCTTTTCCTCTGTTTTCTGCTGGTGGAAGGCCTTTCACAGCCAACGTGAACTGCTGAATTCCGAGAGCCCGCTTCTCCCTGCCCTCGGCCGTCTTAGAACTCCACTCCTGCAGAAGATCCTTATAATACAGAGGGCACATGCGAAGGGTGAGGAGGTCCAAGGCGAACCCCACACCCCACACATCGTCAGGCTCTACACCAGGTCTGAGCTCGGACCGGACAGCGGTGTGGTGCTGCATGAAACCCTTAATATAGGGCTCGGGGTCAACATCCTCCAGCAGCTCGATCGCCGGAGCTGTCTCGAACAGGTAGCCATGGGACACCCACGGCCTGCGTCGCCTGGCAACGGCCCGGCAGATGACGAGCCATGCACGGCGCCCATCATCCGGAGACACCGTAGCCGACTCCTCAATGAGCCGAAGGCATGATCCTCGCACCAATGACGTCAGGATGCGGTAGAGAATACGAGTGGCCTCAGGGAGAACAGATGTGGTGAGGTCTGTCGGGTGGAATACCGTGGCAAACTGTAGATTGAAGTCAGTTAGCTGGGTTTTTACCGCCTGAGTGAAGCGGTCCAATGCAATTTCCCGAGGCACTTGGCCTTTGATCTTGTCGATGTCGAAAACCCACTCCGAGGCTTTGATGTGAGTGGGCCGGCACTGGTCACGAACTTGCTGGATGATACTGGCTCTGTGACCAGGCTCGCGGAGAATAGTTTGGCAGTCTTTAAGGAACTCCCTGATAACCACAGCACCGCCTGTCTCATCACCCGCAAGTGGGCGATGCTTCACAGGTGTAGGGGGCACAGGCTCCTCAGGGCCGTCGCTGAAGGGAAGCGCCCTCCGCGTGTCGATCCCAGCCGGGACCGGAATGGTGAATCCATCGGAAGGATCCACGGCAGCCATGGCAACCGTAAGCGAAGCACCGAAGGGATGAAACCCTAACGATAAGGGTGAGCCCCCCTCAAGGAAGGGGCCAAATCCAAGATAAATTCAAAATCTGCTCCGATGCCCACGAAACTCGGTAACACGGCCGGTAATGGCGAAGTAAAAACACCCTCCAAAGGAAAATGTCTGAGCCCAAGCAGTCCGTAAGTTATAAGTGCTTAAAAACGGCCAAGTCGCCCGCAAGATTCCAAGATTCGCTCAAAGTTCACAAACAAGCGGCAAGCGTGGCAAATTAAGGTAAAATGATACGGGTAAAGACGCATAGAGCAGTGAGGAAAAATGCGGAGCGGCGGGGGTGGGCGGAAAGTAGGAGAGTAGGGTCGAGGTCTCCGCGCTTGTCGATGTCCGAGGTCATGGCCTTTTTAACGTGTCGCGAACCACTCAGTACCAAACTCTGCGCAATGCTGCATACCATCGGGGGCCCCAGCGCTCTCTGACCCATCTTCTCCGTACTCTCCTCCGCCACTCGTCGCGCTCACCTCTCCATCCACGCAGTCAGTTGTGCCGCGAAAACGCGGCACCCCGCAACATTCTACCTACTCAGCCACGCTCGCCCCTCTACAGCATTAGCCAGCCATTTAGTGGCTTTGAATCAAAACCACTTTAGGCAAGTGGTGGGCCTATAGCCTACTAGAATGTCCTAGTGACACAGTGAAAACGCTGAACGCCGTAGGGTTTGAGCGAGGCTATCGGGTATATCAAAAGATAGAAATGAATACACGACTCTCAGGCTATCTAAGCTCTGAGGCCGTCACTAGGCAATCATATCGTGTGTCACAGTCTAAGCTACCGAAGTCGAACTACTCAGTACAGGTAGGAAGTCACTGTACTGTCACTGTCACTGTCATACGTGATACGTGGTACTGAACTACTGAATCTCAGCAGATATCGTGAGAGTTACGGTAAACTTGCGATACAAAGTGCAATCGCATTAGTTTAGTTTATGGAACGGGAAAATGTCGTCAACACGCCCCATTATCCCCTATGGAGCGGATGGAATTTTTTTGCCAAAAGCACTAGTTTCACAAATGTGCCGTTTTCACGGTATACGGTACCTTGGTAAGTGTGGGTCATTCGTTACATGTTCCATAACTCCTATAAATTGATTTTGATCTATAAAATACATGATCGCATTATATATACAACGATATATCGGTGATATACAAGCCAAAAAACACGTTTTCCAGGAATCAAAAGTGTCAAAAATCAGTTCTCGCAACCGCTTATTCGAGTATTAGGTTGCCCATCGACCATGAAACAATCGCCTTTACTAATGCCTTGAAATTGGTAATGGTGGCTGTAGTTAAACGCACCAATACATCGAAATATTCAAGCCATAAGGTGAAAAAAACACCAAAAAACAACAAAAAAACATCATTTGTCAAATGTTTTCCATACTTAAGGCCATATTGTGTGTTTTCGGGGGAAATCGACTGTTGGGAAAGTAGGTATTGCCCATATGAGGTGCATGATCATTTTACATGATAGTGGTCACTGAACCAACAAATCCTTGTCGATGAATGGCATCTACACCTCGATTTCGCACACTTTAAGATACTTTTGACCCAATTTTCATGCCTAGAAATAAGCAACTTTGGGGATTTTACTACAACAAAATTGCCCTTGGGTGAGATATATATACTAAGTATATGTGTAGAATAAATTGTTGAGTATTAGATATACCTATCGCAACGGATGTGCGAAGCTTGTACGGCCGATTCCGACAAGTGATATCGGGCTGATAAATGAATCCAAGCTTAGAGTTTGAAGTGGTTGTACCGTATACGGTACAAACCGCTCCATAGGGGTTATGGTGTTAGATTTGTAACTTTGCAATGATCCAAATCGCTGAAATTGCATATATTGGGCATTTTACTCAATTTTCGACCTAAAATTCCCTATTAAGCTTAAAATCCCACACAACGGACACACGGGGGCATCAAATAACGAATTCTCAACATGAAAATTGGTTCTCCAAAATGCTAAACCATGGGAATCGTGCTCCATATGGGTGGGTACAAAAAACAGCCAATCCATCCCATCAGAGTCGCGGAAGTGGTCACATTACGTCTGTCAATTTATACCATCGGTGCTGGTGTCGCAGTACATATACTACCATTCGGTATCGGTTTCTTCCCATCACGCTCCACCAAAACACCCAACAAGTTCGGTTTTCCTAGGTTACGTCGCTATGATACGTCCGGTCGGTTTCGGATGCATATGCTATCGTTGTGTACTTTGTACCGCCGGTTTCGGTATCGACAGCTTCATCTTACCACAATACATCGGTTTTCCAACATAACAGCAAATACGAATAAAAGGGACAAAAAATATTACTATAGTTACAATAAAAGCCCTCTACACATCCTATCTAAGTGTGTTGCTACCATCTACTTCTCATCCACACTTGCAATTGCAGGTTCCAAGCCCCCGTATTTGTGCTTACACCTACTATCTACCACCTGCTTCATAGAAAAGCGCAAAAACTCATACTTCCAGTTCCCGCGCACGATCATGTAGGACTCAAATAGTTCAGCGCTCCTATTATGTGCGTGGAAGTCACCCATGAGCACACCAACTCCACTGAATGTTTGCTCAACATTCGAAGAAGTTCCCTTCACGCACCCAATCTCCCCACGAAAGGTAGCAGCGTGCACCGGGAGTGCAGCATAATTTGCCTCCCAGAAGGCCATAAGCTGAAAGTTCCCGTCCTTCCACCTGTTGTGGGCTGAATTCTGCGCCGCACCCTTACGGAGATGCACATACAACTCTATCTTCTTGCTAATCACAACATCGATTGCGCTAGTCTCTTCTGCCACTTCAGGCTCCTGCTCAGCAAGCGCGCGCGTCCCATCATGGATACTTCAAGCAAGTAAAGGGAAAGAGCACACCGCGGCTGCAAGCAGCGCGCGCTGGATACTATGACTCACCGTTTGGATGGACCAAAGTAATAGTTGGTCGACGACCTGGCACCTTCGTTGCTACAGTAAAACCCGGGATATAAGAAAATGCACCTATAAGAAAACAACCGCTGGATTTTTGCCAAAATACATACAGTAATCACTCACCTTTAAGAAAACCAGAGATTTGGGGTCAGCCAGCTAATTCCACCAACTTGCGTACCCCCCCCCGCCAGCGCCAGCGTCCTATGGAATCGGTAAGAATTAGCAAGTATTTTCTTTCAATCAGCCAGCAATTCTCTTAAAAGTCCAATGATAAACACTTAAAAAGGCGACATTTTCAAAAATTTCCGCCTGCGGCGCCAGCACCCATATTTCTTATTTTCGAGGATTCCATAGCTCAAAAAAACCAGCCAGCTTTTCTCGACAACTTCGGTACCCCCCCCAAAAAAAAAGCTGGCTGGTTTCTTATCGCCGGGTTTTCTTAAAGGTGAGTGATTACTGTATTAAGAAAAAGAAAATACGCCAGCGCTGGCTTTACCCTTGAGGCGCGGGAGAGCCAATTAAGAGTCAAGAGTAAGAAAAATAAGGGCCAATTATTAAGAAACTTACTTGGGGCTGGATTGCGTTCGGCTCGACCTCAATTAAAGAAAGCCAGCGCTGGCATTTTGGGCATGTTTTCTTAATACCCGGGTTTTACTGTAGCTGTCAAAGTATTCAAAATATTGCCCTGGCGGTTTTGAAAAAAATGAGAGGCGTGGCGAAAGCTGCGGCACTGGTGCGTGAAATATCTAGATACGCTTGCCAAAACGATGCTGAAATTCACTCAAAGAGAAAGCCAGAGCATAGCTGGAATTATTCCATACGATACACTATCGTATGGAATAGTCACAGCTAATATTTTCTATACTCTCGGAGTCTCGGTTTTACTGGTTTTCGGGTGACGTGGGGCGACAGGCCGGGATCGGTCTCGGGTCTGGAACCGATAACGTGACACGGCGACAACATCCTGCCGGTGTCAAGTTGACTACGTGTCGATAGTCACTTTATGCCAACGGTTTCGAGATCGGTAAAGTAGATCTATCGTCGATATCGGTTTCCGACCGGTGTCGGCGACCAATTTTCGCTGACGGTTACGATTTCCAACGGTGTCGACATAGGGTAGACACCATCAGTTTCGGCCAAGGACCGGTGAGGAAGAGACACCATCCCGGCCGGTTTCGATCACGTCTACTATTGAGATCATGAAACCGACATCGGTGTCGGGATGGAACCGAAACCGATGTCGACACTGCATGTCATGTCATTTGTCATAATGACATACAGTCGTCAAGTATTGTCAGTACGGCCGACTATGACATGTACAGTCAGAATGTCTGTCACCCACCTAAGGTGAGTGACATCTGTCATCGAGAGGCCAAGTATATGGCATCGAGATGGCGAAGCAAGATACATCTTTAAACGAACGAACTAACTTGTTCTGACAAGACGATCTTCGCTTCAAACACGAACAGAACAACATGCGAGCATCAATGGCTATTTCGTCTAGCCGATGCGGGAAGTTCACCTAGTGCTCTCGGGTTCACAACCCGATGGTGGTAACACGTGCGACGCGTGAGAGCATTAGAGTATATGAGGAGCATTGGGCTCAAGCAAGCACTTCTGGTCACCCGAATGTTGCACTCATACCCACCAAACTCTTGCGCGTAGCTGTTACAGTTCAATAACAGCCGTGCCATATATCAAGTCCATCAAGGACCGTGACACTGGCAGCACTCCAGATACTCCTCGATGGTGTCGGGCACCCGCTCCTCGGCGACAGCGAAGGAGAAGGCGGAGACGGTGTCGTAGAGCTCCGGCTTGCCGTCCGCAATGCAGCAGACGGCGTCGAAACGAGCGGGGTCGTTTCTCTCCATGGCGTTTTGGAACAGCGTGGCGAAGACGTCATGCTCGCTGTCCGCAACGTTGAAGCCGTGTGCGCCAGCATGTCCACGTGGCCCGCCGTTCGGGCAGTCCCGATGCCAATGCTTCTCCGCCGTAGCGGAGCATGTCGGGTTCCCGCACAACGGAACGAACGTACCGGTGAGTTTGTGGAAAGCCACCTTCTTCGAAGGCTTCCCACGGAAGTTCTGCGGGAAGTTGCCGTGCTCGGGAAGCGGCGTCGCAGCGAAGCGGTTGCCGTCACCATGTCCACCTCGTCCGATGGCGTTCTTCTTGTCGCTACGGGTTGTGAAGCCCTTGGTGTCGTCGATACGGGTGTGAAGGGCCTTGATCTCGTTCTTCATGCCGAAGAGCTGGTCACGGAGCTCGCTGAAGACGGCCTTGAAGTCGTCGTCGTCGTGCTGTCCGGCCAGGGCGAGGGCGGAGTACTTGCGCGCAGCAGCCGGGACGTGCATGTCCGTCCCGTTCTGTGCGTAGCACTCACCGGTCCATTGCTGAATGGTGGCAAGGGACTCCGCCGCACGCTGGTCGTGCAACAGAAGCCGGTTGACAACCGGGGCATAGAAAACCGGGTCGAGGGCCTTGATGAAAAGGGACTTGACCTCCATGTCGTCGAGGGTGCTCTTCCTCCGAGCAGACCGAAGAGCGGCGCGCGAAGGCGGCGATAGTCCGCGACGGGTCGAACTGGGTGATCTTGATGGCCAGAAGGTCTGCGGTGCCTTGAAAGGGTCCGCCGGAATCCAGCAGCATTGTCAAGGTTGGAAATCGGTGCGGGGATTTCACTGTACGAGCCGGGTCGAATCATATATATCGTCATGGGGCGAAAGTGCTCCACGACGGGATTTGAACCCGTGACGTTCGCTTCTCTAGTGCGACGCTCTAACCAACTGAGCTACGCGGAGGATGATGATCCTCTCGCGCATTTCAGTGGTACTCGTACAGATCGGACTGTTACAGATCGATGATCGACTATGCGTGTGACATCGACGACGACGTACCAACATCGCGACTGCGGGCGTCTGTCATCTTTCGATCCGTGACATATCTCCCCTCTTTAAAGTGTCGTGACCTCACGACATTCGTGTCGAGTTACTTTTCAGAGGTCCGACCTCAGATGTGATGACGTGGCAGCCTGCGATGAAGCTGGGTAGCAGTTCTTGGGATGCAGCCCATCGCACCGAAAGTGCATCGCAGTTCTTGGGATGCAGCCCGAATCCACGTCATCAGCGCGGGTCACATCGTGCCCATGCATACGCGATCGTAGCGCAGGTCACATCATCGTGCCCGAGCATACGCGATCTTAGAGTAGGTCACATCGTGTGCCTTATGCCGTTACATATGAGGCGGTTTCCGAACCGTCGCTTCGATACCAATGTCAAGGTTGGAAATCGGTGCGGGGATTTCACTGTACGAGCCGGGTCGAATCATATATATCGTCATGGGGCTAAAGTGCTCCACGACGGGATTTGAACCCGTGACGTTCGCTTCTCTAGTGCGACGCTCTAACCAACTGAGCTACGCGGAAGATGATGATCCTTTCGCGCATTTCAGTGGTACTCGTACAGATCGGATTGTTACAGATCGATGATCGACTATGCGTGTGACATCGACGACGACGTACCAACATCGCGACTGCGGGCGTCTGTCATCTTTCGATCCGTGACAAGCATTCTGGCGATCTCCAGCAACACCCGTTTCCCATCAAACGGGCGTGCCTCCGCCGAAGACTCCATCCAGTCTGCCGCGGGCGACACCGGAACGATGATGTATTCCAGTGTCGAGAACAGTAGCTTGTTCGCCTCGGCGCGAACGGACAACGTGGCATCCTCCAGGTCAAACAGAGAAGAATAAAGCGCGGCCTCCTCAGTGACAAAAATGTCCCGTAGCGCCAGAACCAGACGGGCGAAAACGGAGCTGACGTTCGACTCCGTACCATCAAAACGCCCATGTTTGACGTCGTGCACCTTCTTGATGACGAGCTTAGTGTCTATTGGGGATACGGTGGGGTAACCCACCGTAACGAGGCGTTACGGTGGGTTAACCATACCCTAAGGTCTTAGCTATTTATTATCATTCTGAAGCATTATATCGGGTCATACACGTGACACACATTGCCTTTAGACTCATATCCACCATGTGAAATGGAAAATATACCGCTAGATCGCCGACAGGGTAGAAAAAACTTGCCACCGCAAGCGAAAACAACGAAACACCCTGAAAAATACATATTCAGTGCATTTTTCAAGCCATACCCCCTCGTGCAAACCGCCTCAGAATTTCGTCTATAATCAGATGATAACTGAACCCCATCTAAGAGAGGTTCCCTAGGTGTCATAGATGATAGAAAAATTCTAATATGCATGTTCCAGATGCGATCTGCGTTCTTAAAATCTACCCATAGATGAAAAAATGGGTTAACCCACCGTAAGGATTTGGGGCATGTTTCTGCTTGACCCCTTGGTACTAGGGCGTATATAAGACACACCTATACGATATGTCTCGTATTTTTTGCAACTCTATGCATTAATATAACCCCTAAGGTGTGTAAAAAAGCATGGGTTTGCCAAGTTGTCACAATATGCTAGCACCAGCATGCGGTTTCCGAAAACCTCTTACGGTGGGTTAACCCACCGTAAGGTGCGCCCAATAGACATTAGCGGCCCGCTCGTCGAAGGATTCCTTCGCCAGACGTCGTACCTCGTCGAGGAACTTCGCTCCTGCCGATTCAGCAGCTGGTACAACCGCAACCGTAGGGGTGGCTGGTGTTGTCGCATGCCTGGCTGCGGCATCGTCGAAAATCGTAACTAGGGAGCGGCGTGCGGCCGCGGTGTGAGATCTCGTAGAAGTGCCCATGATGAAATGACTACAGAGACAGGGTGAGGTAATAATGCGAGGCGAGGCTAACGGTCTGGGCGACGGCTTGCGAGTTGCGGCGGGTCGTCGAGGATAAGTCGGGGAAACAACAAATAATACGCGGTCGTGTGGGACGAAAGGACGCGATCAATGCCGGACGGTGTACTAGCGACCAGAAACAACAAAACCCAGCCCATGCAACGATATTGTACGGAAAATAAGTCTGTCGAAACGCGCGTCTCAATCACGTCCAATCAACCGCGCGTCCGTAACCGAGCCATACCGCCCATGCCGAAAATCTCTCTAACGCGGGTCCTCACCCCATCTCAAGCGTCGGTGTTTAGCCAATCATGGCCAACGTCGCAGTGTAAAATTAAGAGTGCGTGGGACCAAACCTGCTGAATATATCAGCTTGACTGTATATTCACTGTGAGTCAGATAATCAGAATAATCGGATAACAAAAGAGTGAGAACTTCCCGTTATATGTTCGGGGTTCCGGGACCGGTGGCAATCATACACCCTATCTACGTAACTATAGGAATGACAGTCGGGGTGTCACTTCCAGCATCTGTTGACGTCCCGAGTACTAGACTGCTAAGACAACTCTGCTCAAGTTTTATGCAATAATTCGTATTTTGGTGGTTTTATTATGATTTATTGATGGATATTTTGCTGCTATTTTCATTTTTTTTCATGTGAGAAATTTGGGCTTGCATATGAGAGCCTCGCAAGTTATCTCAGAATATCAGAATTTCAAAAAATTGTAGCTCTACGATTACTTGTTATGTTGGAATATGCCCTAATGTATCACGAACCTGAATGTTGAGAACGTGCCAGACAGAGATATATATGTGCGTGATTATCATGTGGGACTATCATTATTTATCCCATCATATGCACGCGTTTGCGACAGTGTTTCAAAGCAAGAATTGCTGAAATCTGTATAGGCAGCCCTGACTGGGAGTCCCGGTCAGGCCCCTATGACAGACTCCTAGGCCAACACTGGACTGCTGACTGATCTATAGGTTCGTGCTGTGACACACGCTGTGTCACAGGTAGGCTAGACTCCGAATCAAACCGTCCGAGACCGTTCCGGGTATATCTAGCTTAGGGTTTATTTATCTTATGAGAGTTTATCCGCAGAGTTCGGGAGTTTCTGATATCTAATGAACTAGGATATTCCAGTAGGTCGTGGCCCCATCCACGCTTTTATTCCACTTGCTGATTTGGCCATGATTGGCTAAACGGCCGCTTGGAGAGGTGGTGCGCGCGGGCGCGTTTGGGTGCGACTAGGATTTATGGTATGAATTGTTTGCGGTAAGCAACTGGGAGTGGCTGCCATGGTGACCGCGCCTCGTTACGGACTAGTCTTAGCATCAATGTTCGGATCCAGTTTTGCACCGGCACTGGCCCTGCTGGTTACTGTTTTCTTGGCCGGTGTTCGCGACACCTTCGATTTCGACGACATCTTCGAGTGCCCCTCGCCGCTCCACTCTCTTAGCTCCTCTCCGCTGCTGACCATTACCCAATGCTGTCATTTCCGCTACCACACCCAACCGCGCGACCGCGTAACCGAGCGAAGAAGTCCCTGGACAGGGACAGTGACATCGACGTCTCACTGAGGCTATTAGACGGGGTTCGGAACAGTCCGACGGTGCGTACGCCAACTGTTCCGACCCCCGCTCCGACTTCCAACGAGGATGCAGACGTGGCGACCAGGAAGTACTTACAGGAGCAGAGCAAGCTGGTTGACGACATCTACAAAGCGCGTCTACACCACCAATGGGCCAAGGGTGTCCGCGAGGATGTCCTTGGGGACAAGAAGCACCACTTCCGCGGTACGGACGACGCTGGCCTCCTCTCCGAGCTGGTGGTGCAGCTGCGTACGGAGTTTCATTCGGCTGGACTGGAGTTGGCATCCTTTGACCTCGACGACCCTCTGGCTCGTGTGGTGACCAAAGTCAACGGCTTGCTCTTCGACGTTCTGGCTCTGGTTATCGAGAAGCACAACAACGCCTACGTGTGGTTGACTGGCACCGACGCCTCGTCTGACCGTGATGGACGGCGAGCCCTGGTGGACATCATCAAGGGCTGTGTACCGGTGGCGCTGCGTGAGTCACACCAGGAGGACGGAGCACGCCGCGTTGCGTTATCCCGCAGACACTGACCCGCAGCCCATCTTGGCTCGGGAACAACGTCTGGTGCGGGATAACAAAGCTACGGACTGGACACCCACCAAGGAGACCAGGAAGCTATCCCTGTACAACCGGCTGGACCCGGTGTTTTACACCGCGGTCAAGGTGCGGTATCCTCTCGCGGCCGATCTCGCGCATGTCTCCTTGGCGTCTCTCCGCTCCCTTGTGGTGGAGATTTATCAGGCTTGGGCGCAGACGGGGGTCACGGGGAAGCTGAAATTCCCCCCCACTGTATGGGGGTCCAGCTTCTCCTAGTATCACCCCTTGCTGCGTGTGTCACTAGTCGTGTGTCACCGTATGACACTCACCTGCTAGAAAGCTCACTCCCGTAATCCTTCTATCAGTTTTGTTATCACCGGTTTCCCCAGCCACTGCTTTCTGAGTCCCTGTTCCAGTGAAACTGTTATATATCTTCACGAATATATATACCCATTTTCACCTGTTCTATCAGGTTATCGGTCCCACTTCACGTGAGTGGTGATTCCGGTTGGTTCGGCTCGCTTCGGTTCGTCCGATTCTATAAACCGTCAACACCGTTTTATTTACCGTCAGCATCGCAGAATAATTTAACTGCGAACCGCCGTACCAGCGGCATTTTTTCCGTCTCCGTTCCCTTTGCCGCTTCCGTTAACCGTGGTTTACCCTACCGATTGTGACTGGGAATCCGCGCACCGTTTCCGTCAACTTTGAGCATTCTGGATTATTTTTTACCCAACATGTCTCAACAGCGCCAGATCGGGCTCGCTGAGGCCCTCCGTTCAGCAAGGCGGGCTAGTGCCACGCCATCACCGTCACCCGTGGACTCCGGCGGTGCTACGCCGGGTCCGACACGCCCGAGAAGGATTGTGTCGACCGCTTCTTTGCGTTCACGTCCATCGTCACTGCGGCCGTCTCCGCTGCCGTCCGAATTCTTCAACGACCCGTCAGTCCTTGCCTCCACCCCGGTGGAGGAAGGTAGGGAAGAAGAGTATTTGGAACAGCTATCTTACGCCTTCACGTACTCCGCCGACATCATTGCGGTTTTACGGCCTGGAGGCTACAACCCTAAACATGGCTATACCCTCGACACCGAGACTGCTGACACCGACTTCAACGCCTTGATTGCGGCCTTCCGACATGTTTTGTACCCCGTGTCCTTCCCCGAGTTCTCCAAGCTCCTCGACCTTGAGCACGACTACGATTACTACCACGTGGTGCTCAACGAGATCATTTTCACCGTCCTCCCCATCGTTCTTCGTGGTACGGCTCTGGCACTTTACACAGAGGCGGCTCGTTCCCACCCTGGGGACGGCCGTTACATCTTGCAGCGCCTCCGCTACGAGGTCGAGGGGGTCCCCGATTCCGACTCCGACCGTTTTTTGGGTTAAGATGCGCTCGATCATCATCAACGAGCCCGACGACCCATCGCCGCAACTCACGGCAATCCGTACCCTTGGCGACAAGCACGCCAGGATCAACAACGACTACAGCGAGGCCAAGCGGGTGAAGGACCTTTGGCACATTCTCAGCAACTCGGCCAAGCAATCTCCGTACGTCACCCCCCCTGTACGTCAACGTCATCCGCGATTTACGGGGTGGTGCGCCTTACTCATTCTCCACGCTCTGCCTGCGGATCCGCACGGTATGGCGCGAGGAGCTCGCCTTCGCCACCCCTGTGAAGGACACCGGCTACACCGTGCCTTCTGGTGGTGGTGGTGGTGGGCGGGAGAAGAAGCCGTCCCTCAACTCCGTCTCCTTTGACCGTAAACCCGCCTACACCACCGTACCCGTCGGTGAGTGGAAGGCCATGGTGAGGCGCTGGGTAGGTGTCGGGTACCCCTGCATTCTTTGCTTCCGCATGTGGGGTGTTACCGATGCACACCCTGACACCCGTGGATGCTGCCCTTACATGTGTAAGGAGGCATTTGGCAGTGGGCGCGCGCCCGACACCGCGCTCCCCGCTGGGAAGCGGCCTCCGCCCCCAGACTTCATTCGCTGCTGCCATCGCGGCCTTCCGGGCGACGGATTGCCCTGCCAGCGGCCCTCCGGTGGTGCCAGCCCCCCAGTCTGACACCCCGGCGGACGTGGCAATCATGACGTTCGTTGCCCCCGTAATCGACCCGTCACCACAGCTCGCGCCGTTATCCGCATCTACGGCTGGCGAGCCGGTGGCGGCCGTCTGCGGAGCCACCGCTTACTCAGCCGGCTCTGCACTTGGCATGCTCTGACCCCGACAAGGTACCCGAGGACCCCGATGACGACGCCGCCCTTCATGGCTTCACTGAAGAGGACTTCGATTGGCCGGCTTTCCGAGAAACTCCGTGGATTCCTTCGATCGTCACCAGCGCCAACACCAAAAAGACCGTAGAGCGGGACTAGCCCGCCTAGCCTGTTTATATGTCTCTTAGATGCCTAGGCAGCGCCCATGCACGGATGTGCTTCTAGCTGGGTTGGAAAAGGCCCCCTCGGCCTGGACACTAAATTGGCATTGGGTTAGGGCTTAGGGTTTTCCTTGCTCTTGCATGGCCACTCACACCTTCGGGGTGAGGTGGTGTCACGGGGAAGCTGAAATCCCCCCCCACTGTATGGGGGTCCAGCTTCTCCTAGTATCACCCCTTGCTGCGTGTGTCACTGGTCGTGTGTCACCGTATGACACTCACCTGCTAGAAAGCTCACTCCCGTAATCCTTCTATCAGTTTTGTTATCACCGGTTTCCCCAGCCACTGCTTTCTGAGTCCCTGTTACAGTGAAACTGTTATATATCCTCACGAATATATATACCCATTAACGACGAGCGCTCGAAATTGGAAGACGCCACTCCTTCCAATTTTTTATTTTTTTGTTTTTGGTTTGAAATGCTTCCAAAATGATCACGAGTGACCGGAATGTCGTTGGTTCATCGCCGGGTGCCCCGTACGGCCGTGTGTCGCTTGAATTGGATAGGGTTTCCTTACGTATGTACCCGACTAACCCGTGATAGTGCGAAACAGATAGCAACTTCGGAGTGGTTTGAGTTATAGTTTGTTATATGCTTATGAAATGCTTCCAAAATGATCATGAGTGACCGGAATGTCGTTGGTTCATCGCCGGGTGCCCCGTACGGCCGTGTGTCGCTTGAATTGGTTAGGGGTTCCTTACGTATGTACCCGACTAACCCGTGATAGTGCGAAACAGATAGCAAGTTCGGAGTGGTTTGAGTTATAGTTTGTTATATATGCTTATGAAATGCTTCCAAAATGATCATGAGTGACCGGAATGTCGTTGGTTCATCGCCGGGTGCCCCGTACGGCCGTGTGTCGCTTGAATTGGATAGGGTTTCCTTACGTATGTACCCGACTAACCCGTGATAGTGCGAAACAGATAGCAAGTTCGGAGTGGTTTGATTTATAGTTTGTTATATGCTTATGAAATGCTTCCAAAATGATCATGAGTGACCGGAATGTCGTTGGTTCATCGCCGGGTGCCCCGTACGGCCGTGTGTCGCTTGAATTGGATAGGGTTTCCTTACGTATGTACCCGACTAACCCGTGATCGTGCGAAACAGATAGCAAGTTCGGAGTGGTTTGAGTTATAGTTTGTTATATGCTTATGAAATGATACTAAACATGATCATGAGCTGTGCATGCATGGGAAACAAGTCAAGAACGGATGCTTGTGGCAAACAAGTCAGCAACAAATGCTTGTGGGATGCACTTATTTTGAAGTGTACTGTCAAGTAGTAAACAATAGCAAAACTAAATAGCAACTACTTCCCCGCCATCGAGTGGAAAAGCTCGAAGATCTTCTCGGACTTGCCCTCATCGCCTTCTTCGGGATCAACACCCCCCGAGACGATCTCCTTGTGGATGTTGAGCTCGATCTCCGCAGCCGCCACCGTATCCTCGTTCTCGCTCTTCAGATCGGCTGCGAGTTGTTTTGCAGCCTTCTGGCAAGCCGTTAAAAATTCGCGGACCTTGTCTGCGCGTATCTTTTTGTGCGGTGGTTTTTCCGGGGTCCTTTTTCCGGGGACCGCCGGGGGAGCCATGAGCTCCTTGAGCTTCCCTTTTTGGCCTCCCTGCTCCGTGTTGCTCAGCAGGTGCTGGGTACACGCCACCATACCTTCGTGGGCGGCGGAGTTCTCCCCTTGGCCCGACCGACCGGCCGCCAGGCTGGTGAACTGCGAATACATGTTGAACATGAGCGCCATATGGGCGCCCTGTCTGTTCAACTGTTCGTTCGCCAGGTCGGCGTTGCAGGCGAACGCCTGCTTGAGGTCGGACGTGTGTCTC
Source organism: Cymbomonas tetramitiformis (assembly GCA_001247695.2). Lineage (NCBI taxonomy): Eukaryota > Viridiplantae > Chlorophyta > Pyramimonadophyceae > Pyramimonadales > Pyramimonadaceae > Cymbomonas > Cymbomonas tetramitiformis. The sequence goes on along the minus strand of LGRX02008251.1, from coordinate 1,526 downwards.
TCGTCCTTCTCCCCCAGCAGCGCGGTGAAATGCTCAGCCGCCATCCGCCGGCCTCGCTCCTCCGCGGACTCGGCCGTCAGTTGGAGCCGCTCCTTCCCCTGCTGCTCCAACTGACGGCGAAGCTCCTCGCACACCTTCGCCTCCTTTTGCCGCTCGGCCTCCGCCAACTCCGCCCGGAGCTCCTTCTCCTTCAAGAGCACGGCCTGCTTCACCTGCTCCTCCGTGGCCCCCCGAGCTGGAGTGGCTCCCCCGATCGCCCTCTCCAAACTCCGCGCCTTCTCCTCCGCATGCTTCGCCTTCAGCTCGATCAGGCGGAGCTTCTCGGCGTACTTGATCTTCTCCGCATCCTCCAACAATTTCGCCTGCTTCGCCTTTTCCTCCTCCGCCGCGACCTTCTCCTCCCGCTGCCGCTTGTGGCCGCTCACGCTCTTCGCCCTTGTCTTCTGCGCGCTCTTGGCCGTCTGCTCCTCAGGCTTCGGGAAGTTGCATCCGTCTTCCTGGTTGCCTGACCACTTGAAGGTGATCACCTCCCTGGCCATACCCCTTTGCAGGGTCTTGGTGGTCAGCGCCCCACCTTTTCCCCCACCGCCAGCCCCCTCGCGGCTGATCTGCGCCACGGTCATCTTGGCCGCATCCCGCGTCCGCTGAATGATCACACCCATTGCCTGAGAAAAGGCGTACCGGAACGCCATCAAGCTGCGCTTTTCCTTCTCCAGGTCAGCCTGCGTCAAGGCAATCTGACGTCCCTGGGAGCTTCTGCTGCTGCTGCTGCTGCTGCTGCCGCCGCGGGGGTGAAGGGCCATGAACTTCTCGTCCCTCACCAGCAGTGCCTCCGATCCACGTCCCAATGGCAACTGCAGCACCTGGAAGCCCCACCCCTCAACCCCGAGCTTTTTTGCAGGAACACCAGGCCCTGCGTCTGGCCGCCGTTGGTGCGCAGCACATACCCCAGGCGCAGCACCCCACCGTGCGCCATGGGCAGGTTTTCGTAGTCCTCTTTCAGGAGCACGGGCATTCCCGTGCAGACCAGGCCCGATGTCTTGTCGGGGTACAGCACGTCCGCCCCCCCGAACACCTGCAGCTTGATGCCCGTGTCCATAAGGCCGCTCTTCGGCCCGTAAAACCGGGTGACGAAATTCCCCTTCACGGGAATGCCCGCTTTCGTCACCGGCTGCAACTCCGCCCTGGGCACCGTCTTGAGGGCGCCCGTCTCCATCACGCCGACCTCCACCTTCTCCTCCGTGACAGAAGTATGGAGGATGACCACTTCGGAGCCCAACATTGCGAGGCCCCCGTCGAAGATGACGTTGTAGTCGACGCCCAAGAGGTTGGCAACGTCCTCGCCTTCCAAGCGCCTGCTTCGCCGGCGAGCTGCGTACTCCACCGTAAACTCTGTCAGGTTGTACACGGGCACATCCGATGACCTATCCACGTACGAATGTGCCCCCCGACGGACGTTCGGCCCCAGCTTTACGGCGTTCGACGGAATCGTCGGCCAGGACCAGCCAGGGTAGGCTTCCCCAAAG
>LGRX02008249.1:0-15821 GCA_001247695.2 Cymbomonas tetramitiformis | reverse complement strand
TAAATGTACTTTCTGATGATATATATAGAGTCATCAACTTAAGCGGATTATCCACTTTAGTGATATTTATCAATCTATGATATGTTTTGAGCATAGGTCTGTGCTCTAAGATTTATCAAAATGATATCTCTTATTTTAAACATATCAGGACATTGCTTGATATAATCAAAGCAGTTGACACAACACATTTGTATGTGTGTGCTTGTCCTCAACAACTTCTATCAGATGTCAATATAGTTACTGCTCTGAAAGAGTTACATGCATTTTGAACTGATCAAATCTGTGTCAATTGTCATTATGCAATGTACTTGTTGTTGTTGCTCCAGCGATGATATGTGGAATGACGAATGGACTGCGCCCAACAGTTACCAGCTGTTGCATGGGCGCAGTATACTGCCTTCGGGTCTGGAGATAACTCCATCCAGCCCTTCAGCATGTTGGATTATCTGTTCCCATATCTATCGCCATCACTGACACTTCACACGCACATGTGTTTGTGAAGTGTTATCTACATTATCATATTCATGATAGATATTAAAGTTAGTCAATTCACTATGAATCAGTGAATATCAATACATACAGTAATGTAGTGTGTGTATGTATAGTACTTATTGATTAGTACTTTTTGCCAGTATGTGTGTGTGTGTGTGCTCACTTTTACACACTTTACAGGAAGATAAGTTTCTGGACATCACAATATTTCCAGACAGCCTATCATGCAGGATAATCAGTATACCATGCACTGAATAAATCTAGCATGATATATTAGGTTAAAGGTTATTGTAATTCCAAGATAATCTCATTTACAAAATGAGTTGCTGGTATATTTCACATACAGTTCCGGTGAGCAATCCTTTTAGTGATCCACAGTAGAACGATATGTGGTAAGACGAGTATCTCGACTCCACCGGGTCATATCGAGCTAATTACTGTGTTAAGATCTCTGAACAGGCACCTTTCACTATATGGGTTCGAATATAGTTAGCATGCACTGCACGTATGCTTTTGTGCACGTCTAATGTATTGTGATTTGATGTCATCTATTCCAGCTGCTACCGTGATCAAGCTGGATAATATATAACATCTGTTATGATGATGCATGCACAACTTACAGTGTGGCAGTCATTCAGTATAGAATGTGTATATACTTAGATGCTGCATGTAATGTGTGGTGCATGTTGGTGTGTGTTTAAATAAACATCTTGCACACTATATTGAGATAAGCATGAAATGCTGACAACTTGTATATTTGTGCAGTCATCAATATGTGGTGTGTGCTGCAGTATAATATCAGATGTCAATCATGCATGCGTCCAAAATGTGCCTGCGAGTATTAGTTGTTGTGCAGAGTATTTTGATGTAAGTATGTATTGTGCAGTTGATCTTAACAACATCTCGACATCATCATCATCGCAAATTGAAATCTTTCATAGCACGCTGCAAATAACTTCTGCAATATGGCGCGCTGCTGATGAAAAGCATGTATCGTCGTCGCCATTTATCAGCGCATGATGCGAGCGCTGAATTATGTACGGATCAAAATTCCGTCGATGACTACTATGCCATATATCATTCTGAACAATTTTCGAGCGTGATTCATACAAGCGCGCGCATGTAATTGACATGCATGCTGTAAGCTGCGATCCACTTCTGCGAAAACATGCGACCATCGCGCATGCTACCAACTGCAAATTAGTCTATCGCGCGTCAACATGTATGAAGCCGTACAAAAAGCAATTTGGTGCAATCACGAAAATTGTAATGCTGCGCTGATGACCTTCCGCGCAGATAACGATTCGCTGGTGATTTATGCTTCCGCGTCGCATCTGCGAACATATGTACATCTGCGAACCATTTATGTGAGTACATCTCATTGTTGCGCGGATGTATGCCATATGCACACCTTATCGTGTAGTATATGCGATTAGCTGTTTCCTGCGAGTGCGCTTCTGTGAACGCGACAATTTTCTCGCACGCTATCTTCGCTATTGCAGCGGATATATCAAATATTCGATTTATGCGAGTGCGTCGCCTTATGTGCTCCGCAACCTGTCAACACAAATTAATGATATCTATGCGCTGCACACAATTGAGTTCTCGTGCTGTTCGTGCCTTGACGAGCTAAATTAGAATACCATTCTGTTAGGGCTAGATAAGTAAGCCCTCAATATATCATACAAAATACAAATATGCGCTGTGCTGTGGAACGGCAAACACAAGCGTCAGATAATAGCGGGATGAGTTGCAGAACTTCTGTGTGAAGATACTGCTGAAGCCCAACGCTTCGCTCATCTATACCATACGTCTCCCATCGCATAGATGGTACCGCCATTGGGTTGTGAACCCGAGACGTTGGTTGAACGACCAGTATTGTGGTAACGAATAGTTCGTTCATACTGCGCATGCGTGTTCCGCACATGCTTAAAGCCAAGATGGTTCTTGTTTGTTACTTCAAGATGTATCTTGCTTTGCCATCTTCGAGTTCGACGTACGAACTCTCGATGACAGGGTCATTCAAGTCTTTCCTTGAATAATGACAGATGATGTGACTTATCATCTGGCGACATGTACAGTCATAGTCGACCGTACTGACGACTGTCATAATAATATATGACACGACTCGACATGACATGACATGACATGGTATGACATGTTTGACAGGTATGACACGTATGCCATGTATGACACATATGTCATCGGCCATGATCCTGTATGGTATGACATGTCTGACAGGTATGACACGTATGACATGTATGACACGTATGACATGTATGACACATATGTCATCGGTCATGACCCTGACAGCTCCGGACACCTTTGACCACGACGACATTTGCAAGTGCCCCACGCTTGTTTCGCCTCTCCGCACGTTCCGCCGTTACGCATACCCTCCATTTCCGCCACAACACCCAAACGTGCAGCCGCGCATCATCTTTTCTCTGGCTTTCTACAGTATGGCAGCATCTACACGAGCTCGCAAACGCCTATTGAGGGACTCCGATTTGGACGCCTCAATACGGCTTTTGGATGCGGTTCGGGACACTCCGACCGCTAGCACCCCACCTGTGGTGCCCCCTGCTGCTTCCAGCAACTCCGACACCGCTGTCGCGTTGCGGAAGCACCTAGTCGACCAACATGCCACGGTTGACGCGGTGTACAAGGGGCGCTTGCATCGGGCTTGGGCCAAGGGTATCCGCGAGGATATCCTTGGTTCCAAGAAACATCATTATCGTGGTACTGACGACACCGACCGCCTCTCCGAGTTGGTGGTGCAGCTTCGGACCGAGTTTGAGTCCGCTGGGCTGGACTTGGCCCCCTTTGACCTCGACGACCCCACCTCTCTGGTTATCGAGAAGGTTAATGGGCTCCTCTATGACGTCTTGGCCCTCGTCGTGGAGCGGAACTCTGTGGCTGACACCTGGCTTCGGGGTACGGACTCTTCGGCTGACCGAGATGGACGTCGGGCTCTCATCGACATCATCAAGGGGAGCGTACCGGCAGCCCTACGCGAGAGCCACCAGCAGGAGCACGCGGCTCTTCGTTATCCCGCGGGCGTTGACCCGCAGCCGATCTTGGCTCGTGAGCAACGTCTGGTGCGGGACGAACCGCGCTCCTGACTGGCGGCCCACCGACGAGACCCGCAAGCTCTCACTGTACAACCGCCTCGACCCGATCTTCTACGCGGCGGTGAAGGTGCGATACCCGCTTGCGGGTGACCTCGGCGGGGTCACTCTCCGCTCGCTTCAGGCCCTCGTCGTGGCCATCTTCCAGGCATGGGCACAATCGGACGAGGGGGCGGCAGCACGTGAGAAGCAGGTGCTGGGAATGGACGGTAAGCCCTCCGCTCTGGTCACGTCGTCGGAGTACACGGTACTCCTCGAGGAGATTGCGGCCTTGAAGGCCTTGGTGCGAGATGGCCGTGCGGGCGGGGGACAGCAGCCGCAGCCGCAGCATCGGGGGAAGCAGCATCCGAGGGGGTTTCGCGTGGGTGCAGGCAACCCCCCCGCGGTCGGCTTCGACCGCGACAGCATGAAGGCAAGCCGCTGTGCCACCGCTGCCGCAAGGCCGGTAAAGGTGAGGTGTATCACCCGTACCGCGACTGCCCGCTTGGCGGTCGCCAACACTCGCCAGCCACGGCCGCGGCTTTCTGCATTCCCATTGAGCAGGAGGACGCGGAGGGCCTGCACGCATTGGCACTCGTGCAGGTCTTCCAGGACGCGGCAGACATTGGACCGGAGGCCTTCTCGCATGCGGCGTTGGCGTATGGTCCGCCCGCGGTGCTCTCCACGGACGGCGTCGGTGGGATCGACGTGGCGGCCTACGGTTTCTCCGTGCCGCCTCCGCCTTCTGGCGGGACCGACGACGAGGACATCTTGCGGCGGCTTGACGCCCTCACCTCTGAGGTTCAGGCCGCCCAAGACAAGGTACATTTTACCCACGCATCTTTCATTCCTGGGAGCGGAGCGGAGGTGCATGCATCGGCTCTGGTGTGTGGCCCTGCCGCTGCGGTGGGGATCACACCGGAGGGGCAGGTTCCGGCAGGTGGTGCGGCGGCATCGGCGTCCGCCGTGCCGGCCCCTGCTATGCCTGTTTCGCAGGTGGAGGATGTGGAGCCCGCGCCAACTCAATCGGCGCGGGTGACCACCACGGAGGCGACATGCGGTGAGTTCGGGGGCTTCGTGCAGACGGTTAATCACGCCGCCGTCCACCCGACTGACTTGACAGGCTATGACACCGACGACTACGAGGATTTCGCCGACGGTACTTTCGCGGTGAAGCCGCGAGCTCCCGCCAGTACTATCGGATGCGGTGTGCCGCCTTTCGGCTTTGGCACGCCGGCAATCGGCGCTCTCGCGATGCTTTCTCTCTTGTGCATTTCTTTTGCAGGTGTAGCTGTTTCGGCTTCCACAGCTTCTGCTGTGTCGGCATGTGCACCGGCTACGGAGATGCCTTCGCCTGGTGGTAATCTCGATTGGGAGGATCCGTCATTTCACTCTACGAATGATTTTGTTGATTCAGTGCACCCGGCTCAAGGTTTCTTGTTGGCTCACGATGTGCCACCACTTCAGCCGCCCGAGCCTCCTGACACTCTGAGCCTGCTAGCCTTTCAGGATTTGTCTCAGGCAGATTTGGGGGTTGGCATGGCCTACTACTACGGCATGGCCTTACATGAGAGCGGTCCTCTCGATGTGGAGCACTATTATGGAGCTGGTTTCTTTACATCCTACTATGGTATGGATCTCCGAGAGGCCACCGCTGACTACTACGATGCCGTCGGCTGACTTCTTGTTCACTCTGGATGCACACCGACATGGTGGTGTGCGGAACTCCGGTGACTTCAACAATTTTTCTGGTTTATGGTTTTACTTTGACACCTTTGAAATCTTCAATTTGACTTGCTGACACAGAGCCTTTCAGTAGTTTAGCGGGACCTTAATTGCCTGTGAGTTTCTGCTCTTGTGCTAGCTAGAGGGTTCTAATTTGTGTATCAGAATTGCACAGTTAGATTAGCAGTTAGGCCTTGTCACCCTGGCTCCTGCCCTAACACTTACAGCTTTACATTTTCTGACTCTCCTAGCCAGTCACCACCCACAGTGCTGGGGTGGTGTGCTGAAATCTGTATAGGCAGCCCTGACTGGGAGTCCCGGTCAGGCCCCTATGACAGATCCCTAGGACCAACACTGGACTGCTGACTGATCTGTAGGTTCGTACTGTGACACACGCGGTGTCACAGGTAGGCTAGACTTCGAGACCGTCCGAGACCGTTCCGGGGTATATCTAGCTTAGGGTTTATTTATCTTGGACAGTTTATCCACACGAGTACGGGACTTTCTGATATCTAGTGTACTTGGATATTCCGGTACCTAGGTTTTATGTAGCCAGGATCTTCCGCCGCTGGTTCGCCTCGGAGCCTGATCAGTGGCGTCTCAGGTAACCACACTGGCGAGCTGGAATACTGCTAGTACTGCGTGTGTTGCATGACAACATTGCCGTTCTCGTCCTTGAAAAACTTGAAGGTTTGTTGTTGGGAGATTTGATGCAAATCGTTATGGTGCCCAACCATCCAAGACTCGAAGTCGTAGTTCTTCTGGGTGTAGTGTTCGCAGTTAACACCGTCGTTGAAGGACTCCCGCACTACCTCCATCATCTCGTCGAGGGTCCATGCCTGTTTGCGCCGCAGGCGCACGGAGAAACGAGAAAATTTTTGGTCGATGTTCTCGTGCGTGTGGCCCACCAGCAGAAAATGTGATCTTCACTTTGCGGAATATGTCATGCTGTACCAACCACGATGCGTAGGCGATCATCAGCTTGCTTTTGTTCGTACTCACGTTGTCAAGTTGAACGTACAACTACACCTCAGGCATCGGGTACGAGTTATCACGCATCATCTCCATTCCGTCGATGCTCTTGAATTCGAAGAATGTCACGGTGCAGCACGTTGACGAGGAAATTGGCGTCGTCTTTGAAGTTGGCATGATTGAAGTCCATAAAACGACCCATGTTCTCAATCATGCTGTCCATGCGAGCAAAAACAGGGGGTCTAAGAAGGAAATCGAGCATAAAAAAAAATTGGCCCTAGCTTTTTTAGTGAAAAAAATGAGGGTACTCCCAAGTCATAGTACTAAAGGGTGCCGCCTTCGGAATATAGCACTCGTTGAAGGTTTTTGGGGGTTTCGAACACATGAAAAAAGGTCATTTTACAGAGAAATTATCGTTACAAAGTCCCTAGAAAACACCCTAAACATGATATTCGAGGTTCGGCAAATTTTTGGTAGCAAGAGGAAGGGGGGCTTAAAACCATATTTTTTACCAAAGGTCCAAAAGTCAAGTATAGAATTAATGTGATTTAAATACCGAAAATACCCAAAAGTACGCGCACCCGACCCTTAAAACTTGTATTTTAAATTACTTTTTGTATCTGTATGCGTATGGTCAATCGAATGGTGTCCAGGTCAACGATGCGTTCTCGTTCGGCGCTCAATCACGGTTTGGTAGTGACGTCATCGTCATTCTGGGCATCTTTGATCTTCCACGTATATTGAATATTCACGTACTAAATATCGACCTATAAATTAGTGACGTGATCATTTAACAATTGAGCATTATTGGCGCTTTCTAAGACGTGCGATGAGCCTTTCGATCGTCATTCCCAGTCGGGATTCTGATTTTATGCTCTGACCTGGCGCATGAAAACACATTCCACATTGTTGTAAAGATAGGATCGTCGTTGAGGGCAAAAGCATTGAAGTATTCATTGAAATATAGGCCAGTTGGAAAACTCATTGTAATATAGGCTTCTGAAGGCAGCGAATGTGTTGGAGAACTTGTAACGCTAGGCGACATGCAACAGCCAAGGAATTTTTCTTCACAGTTTATTGAAGTTTAGCAGGTTTGAAGTGGCGCAGGATGACTGCAAGGATACCGCCTAGGGTGGCAGTGCTGCGAACATCCGATGCGCTGAAGCACGCTTTTCGGGTTCGGTCGCCTGATAGACGAGCTGCCTCCACACGATTGGATACGTCCAGCTTTAAGAACTCCGCGCGTCTGAACGATGTAGGAGCGGTTCTCTGTTCGTCCGAACCAACCCAGCAGCTTCCAACACTTCACAGGAACGCATGTGCGAATGAGCAGCAAAAACCTGAAGACTCGGATCGCAACGCCCCACAATCTGCATTCACACACGAGGAAGAACAAGCATACTCTACCATAAGGGAACGGGATGTTCGCAGTGCTCAAGTGGATCCCACCCCGTGTTCCACAACCGGCGTGAAAGATAAGGACATATGGTACCATAGTACTTTTCGGGAAGACGCCGTAAACAATTCAATACTTTCCGCTTTCAAACTCAAGATTGGCGGTCGTATTGTTCGTACCGAGAAGCAGCTTCCGTCTCGTGAGACCCGCAAGGTTGAAATGAGCAGGGCACCTGTCAAGAAGAAGCAGGCAACCCGAACAGCTGCGCGGAAAGTTAAAAAGGCTTCTGTGGTCCGAAAACCTCGGGCCCTGTCGCGCAGCAAGCAGTCTGCAGGCAAAATATTAGCGGAAGAGCAAGTAAGTCGCCGCAAAAAGAGGCGCGAGCGCAGATTAAGAGAGATGGAAGCGGTCATCGGTGCCGCAGCGGGTGTGGAAGCCGCAGCGGTGTCCGCTGCCATGAGCAGGGAGAGGTTGGCTTTAGAAAAAAGGAGACGGCGGGTGCTCCTAGAAGAAATGAAGAGGAACCCAGCCGACGGACTTGAGCAAGATACCGTCGTGTACTTCTTGGTTTCGGCAGCTCGTGAGCCTCTGCTAACCAAAGAGGAAGAGGTGTGTTCATCTGTTTTACACCACTCACGTAGCGTAACGGACTCGTGGCGTCGGGCTGAATCATCCACCGTGCTCAGTCTATGCCGCATTCCCCAGCGGTACCCGAAAGAGGCAGCCGATCTCCTGAAATCGAGCCACACATTCTTCTTCTCCGAGCTGCACGCAGATGGTACCCGTCCACGACCTGAGGCTTAAAACATATTCAGTGACAATTCACGTCACATGGAAACCGTGACCATATTTGCCCGCGAATTATGCTTCACGACCAGCTTATTCCACTGTTGATGGTCTGCGTCCCGGCAGCTTCCCAACTTCCCTCGAGCTGGAGTCATGCCGCAGTGTGCCGTGCTGCTGGGCACTCTTGTGGTTTTTTATATCTCAAGCAGCCTGTGTGCCCGGCGTGTGCTGCAGATCAGCCTGGCCAAGCAATATCGAGAATCGCTGCGCATCGAGGAGGGAAGACAGGTGGGCACCTGCCTCAGGTCCCTTCATCCAGCAGCGATCGCACGAAACCGGTCCACCAAAAACCGAGTACACAGGACAGGCACGTGGTGTTCGCGCTCAAACTCGCGGAACCTCGCTTTAGGCGCGTCGTTGTTGCGAGACGTCGTTGAGCACCGCGTACAGCACACCGCAGCAAAAGGTGGCGTACTTGTAGCGTGTGTTCCTCACCGGGGCTTCTTACGCTTGTCGTCTGACGGTGAGCGGCTTTCGCAATGCCTCTCCTTTTGTTAACCCGTATACCGCGCGGGCCGGCGCAGGAAATGGAGAAGTTTCTTCTCCGGGTGCCTACCCTCGTTGAGCTGGCGGCCCACCTTCAGTTCAACAGCGTGCAAGAGCTGCATAGGTACTCGCCAGCCTGCCCGCAGGATTGCACCAGGCGGCCTCGGGCGTTTTCCCGGCCACGTACGTTCAAAACTCCGAAAGGAGTGCGCCAGGCGGTTTCGAGCTGGCGTGCGAAGAAGCCATACGCAAGCCTTCCTACTGGCTTACACGCACATTTTGGTCCGACATTGCTCTCTACCGGCCTCTCTACCGGCCTCTCTCCCGGCCTCTCTACCAGCCTCTGCCCGCCTCTCTATCGGCCTCTAAACGCCTCTTTACCGGCCTATGCCGGCCTCTAAACGCCTCTCTACCGGCCTCAAAACACCTCTCTATCGGCCTCTGGCGCCTCTCTGCCGGCCTCCTAAACGCCTCTCTGCCGGCCTCTAAGCCCTCTCTGCCGGCCTCTAAACGCTCTGCCGGCCTCTAAACACTCTCTGCCGGCCTCTAAACGCCTCTGCCGGCTCTAAACGCCTCTACCGGCCTCTAAACCCTCTCTCTGCCGGCCTCTAAACCCTCTCTCTGCCAGCCTCTAAACACTTTCTGGGTCGGCCCCTAAACACCCCTTTATCGGCCTCTAAACACCTCTCTGCCGGCCTCTAAACGCCTCTCTGCCGGCCTCTACCGGCCTCTGCCGGCCTCCAAACACCTCTTCATCGGCCTCTAAACACCTCTTTATCGGCCTCTAAACACCTCTCTACCGGCCTCTGCCGGCCTCTAAACGCCTCTCTGCCGGCCTCTAAATGCCTCTCTGCCGGCCTCCAAACGCCTCTCTGCCGGCCTCTAAACCCCTCTCTGCCGGCCTCTAAACGCCTCTCTACCGGAGTAGTGCTCAACGGTTCTCCGCAGCCGAGCACAGTTTGTTCCGACGCTGACCTCGCGCATGTTTTGCCAAGGGGTTCGGGAACGCACTGGCAATACCTTTTATCTGCTCGGGCCTTCACGCAAATCCTTCCGCTGATCTAACAACAGCAGGACAGCAGACGAGCCACTTCAAGTTGAATCCGAGGTTACCATTTGCCACATGAGTGACCCGCAACTTTGCAATCACGTGCAGTAGCAGATGGTTGTAGGGTGTGCCAGCCCTATGCACTGAGCGCGGAGCGCCGTTGTCTCATGCACGGGATGCACTCCTCTTTGCGGCGTGACGGTCTCCCTCCTTGATCCTTGCAGCTCCGAGTGATGTGCTGCTCGTGCCCAGTGGTGCCCTGCTGACCATAACTTGAGGCCTCCCGGCGCATGTGGCAGGCGGGAGCAGGACGGCATCGAGGCGAAAGAGCGCATGATACGAGCAAATCTGCGACTAGTTGTGAGCTGTGCGAAGCGGTATCAGAACCAAGGTCTTCCGCTGCTGGATCTGTGGCAAGAGGGTACGGTCGGCTTGATCAAGGTGTGCCTCGTCGCTGCTCCGAAAATCGTAGATTACGACGTCTATGCTCAAAGTCAAGATGGGCTGATTCGGGGCACCTTGCGGTCGGAGCTCAGGGAGTTGAGAGATATGACCCAGAGAAAGGGTTTCGCCTCAGCACATACGCTTATTGGTGGATCCGGCAGGCGATGACACGAGGCTTGGCCTATCAGGTGAGAGCTCTCCGCTTCCCATTCCGAGGAACAGCTCGGCGACCCCTGCTGTGAGGCTCAAGCTTTATCCGAAGTGGACCACCTACCTCTGTTGACAACTTTTGATGTTGACGAGTAGCTTTCCAGGCGTGCACCCCAACCACGGCGATTTTCAAAGCACTTTCTTTTGAAGATCGTGAAAGCTTCAAAGAAAGTAGCTTTCCAGGCGCCCTGTGTGGCGACCTGCTGCTAGGGTAACGCCCGTGGCGGCTTGGGGCTCCGTTGGTGGCAGTCGCGACTCATCCGGCTTCCGATGAGAACAATAGACGCCCTGATCAAGATCAACCGGGAAGTCAAGCGCTATCAGGTCGGTCGGCACCCCTGCCAGAGCCCTCAAGCTCTCAGGTCGGCCGGCACCCCTGCCAGAGCCCTCGAGGTCTCAGGTCGGCCGGCACCCCTGCCAGAGCCCTCGAGGTCTCAGGTCGGCCGGCACCCCTGCCAGAGCCCTCGAGGTCTCAGGTCGGCCGGCACCCCTGCCAGAGCCCTCGAGGTCTCAGGTCGGCCGGCACCCCTGCCAGAGCCCTCAAGCTCTCAGGTCGGCCGGCACCCCTGCCAGAGCCCTCAAGCTCTTCGGTCCTGGCTCTTGACTGGTCCAGGCTGGCTGACCGACACCTTCACCCCGAGGCCTGCGGGACGGCCCTCATCAGCTCTCATCAGCCCTCTTGTGCACATCCCCACTGGCCCCAAGCTCCCTGATCGGGCACCAGGGGCCGCTGGGCACAAGGGGCCGCCGGGCACAAGGGGCCGCCGGGCAGGGCCGCTGACTGCCTGAGCTTGTTAGCCTCCCGCGGTAGGGCAGGAGGGGCGCGCTGCTTCGTGCTTTGAGACTAAGTGCGCGGCGCGGTTTGCGGCGAGCTTGGCAGAATGAGAACGACTTTCGGGAGCCGACGGATGAGGAGCTGGCCGAGCTCACGGGGCTGACCGCGCCTCGCGTGAAGACGGTGCTCCAGGCGTCCCTCCCAGGTGCGCGGGCCTCCCCGATACTCATGGGCGCAGAGATGCCCAAACCTCGCATGTGATTGGCTCCCAGCTGGCTGACACGCCTAGCTGTACCGCGGTGGAGCTTGCTCTGCGCGGGCGTGTTTCCAAGAGGGGTTGCTGCGGCGCATGGCGTGGCAGTGCTCTCATTGGACGACCGCATCGCTGAGAACAACGACGTGGTGAAGGGGGTGTCTAGCAGCGTGAGTTGTCCTCCTATCCCTCGCCTGTGCTTGTGTGATATGAAAATACAAATGCGGTCGGCTTCCTGATCGCGTGTGTCGGCCCTCCCTGCGGCACGGAGTTGCAACGAGATCCGCGTGGACATCGAGGTCTGTCCAATGCCCTTCTATCTGGTGGTGCTCCACAGTCTGTGAAGAGATGAATGATATCAGCCATCTAGGGCAACACGGGGTGGTGTCTGCATGTCATCCATGGGGGTGACTGTCGTACGCGTGATGAAGAGCAGTGGTGGCATCCTTGGCAGCCTCAGGTAAGCACGGAGATGGTGCACAGCACGACCTTGCCGCACGCAGGAGAGGAGTACAGCTCGGTGTCTGGCATGGAGATGCAGACCTCGCTGTCAGGCCCGAACTCCTACTCCTCAACCTGCTTGGCGGAGGTGGAGCAGGGCCTGCTTAAGGTGCGCTTCTGCAGCACGTCAGCATGTGACGCCCGAACTCTCAATGATGGCTGACCTGGGTGTTGTCGGTGTGCTATGCCAATGCACGTTTGGAAACCTTGCTATGTTCTCAGCATGTCCGTCGATCTATTCTCAGCATGCCCGTCGATCTATTCTCAGCATGCCCGTCGATCTATTCTCAGCATGCCCGTCGATCTATTCTCAGCATGCCGGTCGATCTATTCTCAGCATGCCCGCCGATTTATTCTCAGCATGTCGATCTATTCTCAGCATGCCCGTCGATCTATTCTCAGCATGCCTGCCGATCTATTCTCGGCAATATGGCCAATCTATTCTCAGCAGGACCGTCGATTTATTCCCAGCACAGATGCGGAGATATTCCTGGCATGGCCATTGACGCATTCTTGGCACCGGTTGGTCAGAAAGGAAGAAGTGGGATGGTGATTATGGCAATTTCCGTTTGATCATGTACCTGCTGATGGAAAGGATTAGGGGGGTAACATTTGCGCAACCGCATGCTTAAGTTGTGAGGGAACTGTCTCGGGCCGGGGGGATTTGAGGCGGTGCAGGAGGGCATTCAGGAAGTCTTGCGGGGCACGCTTACCCCGCGTGAGATTCGGGTGAGTTCTCCTTCCGGATCCGCTTTGCCCTCTGAGAGCGGCTTGCGAAGCCGGCAGGACCACCCTGCGTGGGGGCTCCATCACAAGGGCCAAAAGAGAAAGAGACCCCTTGCTCGGGGTGTGGGGTTTATAGTCCCCATGACTCCTTCGCAAGGGCCGCATCCACTCACTTTTGGATAGTGGGGTACGAAGCGCGGCATGGCTTGGGCTGCTGCGGATTTTATGGCACTGCTATGATATCCACTGGTTATTTGCGGCACGGTGTGCACTAGGCGCATCATTCATATGAGCAAGAGTCACTCTCTGCAGTCGAGGTGTCATTCATCTGAGCAAGAGTCACTCTCTGCAGTCGAGGTGTCTCATCTGAGCAAGAGTCACTCTCTGCAGTCGAGGTGTCATTCATCTGAGCAAGAGTCACTCTCCGCAGTCGAGGTGTCATTCATCTGAGCAAGAGTCACTCTCTGCAGTCGAGGTGTCATTCATCTGAGCAAGAGTCACTCTCTGCAGTCGAGGTGTCATTCATCTGAGCAAGAGTCACTCTCCGCAGTCGAGGTGTCATTCATCTGAGCAAGAGTCACTCTCTGCAGTCGAGGTGTCATTTACGCGAGCCGGGTTGTTCGCCGGCAGGTGCTGCAATTGAGGTATGGGCTGTCTGGCGAGACGGCTTGCAAAGTGGCAGACGTGGGCGTGGTCCTCGGCCTCTCCCGGGAGCGCACTCGCCAGGTGTGTGCCGGATGGAGATGTGCGCGTCTTTCGTGCTGCGTTGCTTATCCTTGGGACCAATTTTTTTGGCACCATACAGCCACAGAACATCGCCTGCACTATGTACCCACGCGGGGGATCAAAGGCATTAGCATGCGGACCTACTGACAGATGATGCCGAGGTGGGTGGCGGGTGGTTGTGCCTGTGCCTGTGGTAAACTTGGACGGATGATGCCGAGGTGGGTGGCGGGTGGTTGCAGCCTGTGCCTGTGGTAAATTCTTGACGGATGATGCCAGAGGTGGGTGGCGGGTGGTTGTGCCTGTGCCTGTGGTAAATTCTGGACGGATGATGCCGAGGTGGGTGGCGGGTGCAGTGGTTGTGCCTGTGCCTGTGGTAAATTTTGACAGATGATGCCGAGGTGGGTGGCGGGTGTGGTGTGCCTGCACCTGTGGTAAATCGACGGATGATGCCGAGGCGTGGTGGCTGTGCCTGTGCCTGTAATTTCTGACTGGATGAGATGCCGTGGTGGGTGATGGGTGGTTGTGCCTCGTGTCTGTGGTGTAACTCCTTGACGATGATGCCGCAGGTGGCGGGTGAAGCTAAGTTCCCTGAAAAGCCCATAGTGGTGTAAATTCTGACGGATGATGCTTCTGGTGGGTGGCGGGAAGCTGTGCCTGCAGCTCTGTGGTACTCTTCCGACTGATGATGCCGAGGTGGGGTGGTGGGTGGCGGATGGTTGCCCCCGTGGTAATTTCCGACTGATGATGCTGAGGTGGGTTGTGGGTACCCGTACTTGTCTGCCTTTGCTTCAAAGAGAGGGAGGGGGTGGTGACAGCTGCGCTCTGCGTCTTCCCTTTTTATCTCTGCAGGGAGCATCTCGGGTGCCCACATTCTGTTAAGACTTCCCTTTACTATCCATGCCGGCGATATTTGCTGTGCACCATTAGTGAGCCACCGGGGGGCATGCCACCAGTGCAAGCTTACTCCGTGAACATTGTGTGGGTACGCGATGTTGCTTACCCGTCAGTGACTCACGCCTTTGTGCGCTTGGGCTGCCTGCGGATGGCGCACCTCGTGCCACTCGCGTGTGCTCACATTGGGCATCAGAAGCTCTCCCTTTAGCTGCTTCGCATCAGTGGCGTCCATGTGCCTTCCCTTGAGTGGATGGCTGGATGCTCTTTCTTGGACGGCTCCCGTGTGCTTTGCCCTGAGATCTATATCTCCTCAGGTTAGCAGTTATTGTTCGAGGTTTCGGAAGGGATGAGCACAGTAGCAACAGTTCCATAAGAGGTGACAGATATCCAATTCGACACCAGTGCAGTTTCGGAGAGTTTGAAACACTACTGATCGGCCGATCTTGGTGCCATGCGGAGGATGTGACATTTTCCATGCATCTTCATGTTTGTTTCTTTCCATCAAATTCGGTAACTGACTATTTGGTAGAGCATTGGCAGAGTTGCATGGGGCGCGCATCTTGAATTGGTCCTCTGCGATTTTGGCTGGTGACAGATCGAGAAAGAGGCAATTCGGAAGCTGATTGCGCAGCCTGGAACAGATGAGCTTCGCGAGTACCTTTACATCTGCACATGAAAGAATGTTGCTTTGGTATCTGTGGCGGCCTTCCACGTCGACACCTTTCCTTTGTCTTGCACAAGCTATGGAATGTATCAGAAGTGTGCCGTGGACATATTGGGATGAATCTACGCAAGTGATCAAATGATGCACGCGCATGATGCTGGCCTACGTCATGGTAGCGGTTGTTTCATCGAGCCAGAGTGGTTATCTAAAATAGTGTCTTTTACATCAATAGAGTTTAGGGAACAGATGAATTCACCTATATTGTATATGTACACGAAGTACACACTTATCTGTATACACATATGCACATCAACAGTCTGTGAGGCACATAAAGTACCACCCCACTCACCAGTACGAATTCCGAATCTGACTTTTTGTGATGTTGTTATGGGGGGATTTATGAAGAGATTTGTCGTGAGATTGCATTTTGTCTTCCCTTGTTTGGTTTCATACTAAAGGCAGTGTGCCATCACGTGGCAGTCCAGACTATTTTACCCTAAAGTAACTCCGGTTTATCAATACCTTGGAGCGCCTTGGATGACTTGAAGCAATC
>LGRX02008248.1:0-28316 GCA_001247695.2 Cymbomonas tetramitiformis | reverse complement strand
GCACCCTCACCCATCCCTCCCCACCCACGACTCGCAGCGCCGCTGCTCACCCTTTGGCCGCTGATTCGCAACCGCAGATGAAGCAGCCTATAACACGGCGCCGGGGAGAGCACCGCACGCGCCACGCGCCTGATTCGGCGCGGAGCGGAGCAGCCTCCCCGCACCCTTTGCCCCTGGGTCCTCTGGTCCTTGCATGCACACTCTGCACCTATCTACTGTACGCGCACCCTCGCCCATCCCTCCCCACCCACGACTGGTTGGCCAGCAGCCTCCCCGCACCCTTTGTCCCTGGGTCCTATGGTCCTTGCGTGCACACTATGCACCTATCTACCGTACGCGCACCCTCGCGCATGCATCCCCAGCGACGATCGCAACCACAGGTTGACACTTTGAAGGACACCGAAAACATCCACATTATCACTTTTAAAGAACAAATAACAAGTTGTAAGTTAACAACCTAACAAAAGGCCAGCGGAGACTCAGTAGCATTTACATAATGTACTATTCACATAATGTACACACATGTTGAAAAGAGGTTCACTCAAACCACTTCTGCCTACAGCATGGGCACGTCACCCACCTCGAGGAGGCAAGGGTTTCTACAAGCAAAGAAAAACACCAAATATGCATGTATTTCTCTTTACACTCGCATCCTAGGCCACCGCAGTCCACTACATCCTCCGGATCCACTTCCTCTAAACACACTATGCAGAACGCCTCCTCGGATCTGGGGAAAAAGATTCTCTGGACGTCCTCCCACGTGTATTCCTCCTCCATTGCATATCCCTGTGCAAGCCCGTGACCTAGGGTCAATTTGCCATAACGTCACGCAGTTCCTCCTAAACATCCTGCTATAACCAGCCGCCGTGCCACCATGCACACCGGCCTCCCCCGCGCCCATGGTTCTTGTTTATTATTATTATTTATTTGTATATTTCTACACAATACGCACACACAATACGCACGCATACATCTGTTATAAACGTATGTCTTCATCAATTACGGTTGGTGAGGTATGTTTTTGCCTAGTTGTCCACTACTTGGATTTCACTATGCGGCAGCCACGGTCTTTCTCTACCGAAAAGTGTAGGACACCAGCTAGCACCTCATGCTGCCACAGCTCCTCCTCGTCCCCGTCCCAAGGGTATCGAACTTTATACAGCAGCCGGGGCTGCCCTTCTGCAGGCACGGTGACCCGATGCACTTCTGGGAACCCGTGGTCAATGGCACCGGGATGGATGAACTGTCGCTCAGAAACATAAAAATCGATACACCTACCCGGCGGCGAGGTGACGATCGGAACGTAACCCGTGACCCAAGGACCTTCGTATTCTTCTACTTCGCCGCCCACCTCGTTGACCCACTTGGCGGACAACACTTGCGCACCATACCATGTCCGTCCATAAGCTGACGGATATGGATACAGCCGTCGCGCTACATAAGACCCTACATATGGCCAGCCGTCGCTGGTCGCCTGGTCATATGCCCGTCCGACGGCAGCCTTCCACAAAGCCTGTCCCACCCATGACTCGCGGTTCACCACTTGGCCGCTGATTCGCAACCGCAGATGAGGCAGCATAGGGCACGGCGCCGGGGAGACCGCCGCACGCGCCACGCGCCTGATTCGGCGCGGAGCGGAGCAGCCTCCCCGCACCCTTGGTCCCTGGGTCCTATGGTCCTTGCGCGCACGCTTTGCACCTATCTACCGTACGCGCACCCTCCGCCATCCCTCCCCACCCACCACTCGCAGCGCCGCTGCTCACTCTTTGGCCGCTGATTCGCAACCGCAGATGAAGCAGCATAAGGCACGGCGCCGGGGAGAGCGCCGCACGCGCCACGCGCCTGATTCGGCGCGGAGCGGAGCAGCCTCCCCGCACCCTTTGTCCCTGGGTCCTATGCTCCTTGCGTGCACACTATGCACCTATCTACCGTACGCGCACCCTCGCGCATTCCTCCCCACCCACCACTCGCAGCGCCGCTGCTCACCCTTTGGCCGCTGATTCGCAACCGCAGATGAAGCAGCATAAGGCACGGCGCCGGGGAGAGCGCCGCACGCGCCACGCGCCTGATTCGGCGCGGAGCGGAGCAGCCTCCCCGCACCCTCGGTCCCTGGGTCCTATGGTCCTTGCGGGCACGCTTTGCACCTATCTACCGTACGCGCACCCTCGCGCATTCCTCCCCACCCACGACCTGCAGCGCCGCTGCTCACCCTTTGGCCGCTGATTCGCAACCGCAGATGACGCAGCATAAGGCACGGCGCCGGGGAGAGCGCCGCACGCGCCACGCGCCTGATTCGGCGCGGAGCGGAGCAGCCTCCCCGCACCCTTGGTCCCTGGGTCCTATGGTCCTTGCGTGCACGCTATGCACCTATCTACCGTACGCGCACCCTCGCGCATCCCTCCCCACCCACCACTCGCAGCGCCGCTGCTCACCCTTTGGCCGCTGATTCGCAACCGCAGATGAAGCAGCATAAGGCACGGCGCCGGGGAGAGCGCCGCACGCGCCACGCGCCTGATTCGGCGCGGAGCGGAGCAGCCTCCCGCACCCTTTGCCCCTGGGTCCTATGGTCCTTGCGGGCACGCTTTGCACCTATCTACCGTACGCGCACCCTCCGCCATCCCTCCCCACCCACCACTCGCAGCGCCGCTGCTCACTCTTTGGCCGCTGATTCGCAACCGCAGATGAAGCAGCATAAGGCACGGCGCCGGGGAGAGCGCCGCACGCGCCATGCGCCTGATTCGGCGCGGAGCGGAGCAGCCTCCCCGCACCCTTGGTCCCTGGGTCCTATGCTCATTGCGTGCACGCTTTGCACCTATCTACCGTACGCGCAACCTCCGCCATCCCTCCCCACCCACGACCTGCAGCGCCGCTGCTCACCCTTTGGCCGCTGATTCGCAACCGTAGGAAGCATGATATGAAACTTACGACAGACGGACTGGTTTGAGCAGAGGCCACAGGCCCACATGCAACGAGGGAGGAAAGAGAAACACAGGAAACATGATTCTACGAAACTTAGGACGGACGGACTGCTTTGAGCAGAGGCCACAGGCCCAGGGCATAGCGCACTGGATAATAACTTTCATTTCACGATACTACATAGTAACATCGTCTGCATCGCAGCATACGTATTCAGGATTATCCGGCACGCCACGATGGTAGACGGTAACTACTATGCTTCTATGACAACCGCGCTAACGAAGCTTGCTGTTAATCCTATACACGAAGTCTTTGATAGTGCCGTTTAAAATCACGTGCCAGAAGAGAGGACTCGTATCCTGGAAACACGCAGGCGTAGTATATCACATGGTGTGCGCTCACGTCAGGTCAACAAAAGTGCCCGTGGGCGTGGGCAGAACCCACTCCACTGCAATGCCGTAACCATGCAAGTCGACAAGTCTATGCAAGCAGGGCGAAGTATCCCTTCGCCTATATAGGTCAACATGAGTCCCGCCGCGCGAAAGTCTCAACACCAGAACCGTGCTGTGTACTCGTTCCGCATAGACTGTCAGGGTGTTGTTCACCAGGTAGCCCCAATGACACCGGTGTTGGTCACACAAATATTTCTTTTGTTGAGGAGTAATGCCCGTCTGGGTAGAGCCCCAACCCACGGACTTGGCCATCGCGGCCACAGTTCCCTTCAAGGCCTGCTCACTAAACTGGCCGGTAGTTGCCGCTGCTAGCGACCATATGAAACACTTGCCATCGCCGGGGACTATTACAAGCAGCCATGTGCGTAGAGAGCAGCGAGAGCGGCCCTACAAAAACACGCGAACGGACACTGTCACAGGGGCATACACTCGATGGCTGTGGAAGCATGCGCAGCTCGGGACCGACATCGCCAGGTATCCATGGCCCTGTCGATGGCCCGGGGAGAGCCACTCTTTGGCCGCTGCTCACCCTTTGGCCGCTGATTCGCAACCGCAGATGAAGCAGCATAAGGCACGGCGCCGGGGAGAGTGCCGCACGCGCCACGCGCCTGATTCGGCGCGGAGCGGAGCAGCCTCCCCGCACGCTTTGTCCCTGGGTCCTATGGTCCTTGCGTGCACACTATGCACCTATCTACCGTACACACACCCTCGCGCATCCCTCCCCACCCACGACCTGCAGCGCCGCTGCTCACCCTTTGGCCGCTGATTCGCAACCGCAGATGAAGCAGCATAAGGCACAGCGCCGGGGAGAGCGCCGCACGCGCCACGCGCCTGATTCGGCGCGGAGCGGAGCAGCCTCCCCGCACGCTTTGTCCCTGGGTCCTATGGTCCTTGCGTGCACACTATGCACCTATCTACCGTACACACACTCTCGCGCATCCCTCCCCACCCACGACCTGCAGCGCCGCTGCTCACCCTTTGGCCGCTGATTCGCAACCGCAGATGAGGCAGCATAAGGCACGGCGCCGGGGAGAGCGCCGCACGCGCCACGCGCCTGATTCGGCGCGGAGCGGAGCAGCCTCCCCGCACGCTTTGTCCCTGGGTCCTATGGTCCTTGCGTGCACACTATGCACCTATCTACCGTACGCGCACCCTCGCGCATCCCTCCCCACCCACGACCTGCAGCGCCGCTGCCCACCCTTTGGCCGCTGATTCGCAACCGCAGATGAAGCAGGATAAGGCACAGCGCCGGGGAGAGCGCCGCACGCGCCACGCGCCTGATTCGGCGCGGAGCGGAGCAGCCTCCCCGCACCCTTTGTCCCTGGGTCCTATGGTCCTTGCGAGCACCCTATGCACCTATCTACCGTACGCGCACCCTCGCGCATCCCTCCCCACCCACGACCTGCAGCGCCGCTGCTCACCCTTTGGCCGCTGATTCGCAACCGCAGATGAAGCAGCATAAGGCACAGCGCCGGGGAGAGCGCCGCACGCGCCACGCGCCTGATTCGGCGCGGAGCGGAGCAGCCTCCCCGCACCCTTTGTCCCTGGGTCCTATGGTCCTTGCGTGCACACTATGCACCTATCTACGGTACGCGCACCCTCGCGCATCCCTCCCCACCCACGACCTGCAGCGCCGCTGCTCACCCTTTGGCCGCTGATTCGCAACCGCAGATGAAGCAGCATAAGGCACAGCGCCGGGGAGAGCGCCGCACGCGCCACGCGCCTGATTCGGCGCGGAGCGGAGCAGCCTCCCCGCACGCTTTGTCCCTGGGTCCTATGGTCCTTGCGTGCACACTATGCACCTATCTACGGTACGCGCACCCTCGCGCATCCCTCCCCACCCACGACCTGCAGCGCCGCTGCTCACCCTTTGGCCGCTGATTCGCAACCGCAGGAAGCATGCTATGAAACTTACGACAGACGGACTGGTTTGAGCAGAGGCCACAGGCCCACATGCAACGAGGGAGGAAAGAGAAACACAGGAAACATGATTCTATGAAACTTAGGACGGACGGACTGGTTTGAGCAGAGGCCACAGGCCCACATGCATCAAGTCGAGCAGAGGCCGCATACATGAAGCAGGATAAGGCACAGCGCCGGGGAGAGCGCCGCACGCGCCACGCGCCTGATTCGGCGCGGAGCGGAGCAGCCTCCCCGCACCCTTTGTCCCTGGGTCCTATGTTCCTTGCGTGCACCCTATGCACCTTTCTACAAAGAAATAAACAAAGATATATGCCGGGGAAAAAAAACAATCCCACCCATGACTCGCTGTTCACCCCTTGGCCGCTGATTCGCAACCGCAGATGAACAGTCGCCCGACAGGCTGCTGACCAGGCACCCGCGGAGTGGCGGCTGCGTTCACTAGATGAAGGGCGGGCGGGCGGGATCCCGTACGGGAAGGGAGGGGAAGGAAAAGTTCACGGTCTTACCGGGTTTTCCTCGACCACTCCTCCAGCGACCGGGGGGAGGCCGCCTCCCTGCACGGTTGCAGCTTCGGAGGCCTGCGCACCAGTTCACGAAAGCATGTTTGAATCCACTGCGGAAACCATGGGATATTCCCACAGCAGTGGCATCCCACAGCGTGCATGCCGGAAAACAGGGGAGTCCGCATACCTGAATGAATACGCACAGCCGGTGACTTTTCCTAAGCACGTGATTCCGCACCAGGGCGCAGTCACCGGCTGTGTGTATCCACATATTTGCTGACCACCTATTTACGCAGAAACTTTCAGGAGCCGTCCGCTCTTTCAGTCGAACATCGGTTAACTAATTAAGCCACGAACCTATCCAACATGCACATCCACAAGAGACAAGCATGGGGCACGTAACCTTTGGAGCGAGTGCGGCCTCGCCTGCATACCTGAATGAATACGCACAGCCGGTGACTTTTCCTAAGCACGTGATTCCGCACCAGGGCGCAGTCACCGGCTGTGTGTATCCACATATTCGCTGACCACCTATTTACGCAGAAACTTTCAGAAGCCGTCCGCTCTTTCAGTCGAACAGCGGTTAACTAATTAAGCCACGAACCTATCCAACATGCACATCCACAAGAGACAAGCATGGGGCACGTAACCTTTGAGGCGAGTGCGGCCTGGCCTGCCTCGCTGCCAACCGTGGCCGTCCTTGCCCGTTTAGGTGCACCTTGTTCAGCAGCGCTCGTTGCTCCTGTTCGGGTACTCTCCATTCTTAAGTAACAGTACTCGCTTTTAAAAGTAAACTACCTGTTCTGCATACATTGCAACAGAACTGCTTTCTGTCACCCGCGTGATTCAAGAAAAAAGTAAAACTACTTACCAGCCATTTTCTTTCTCGACCTTCTGCTACTTAAATTAAATAAACAAAAAATAAACTGTTACAGTTTAACTGTTTTTTGAAAACTTCAACTTCAAGAACCTAACTTGGTTTCTTGGCTACGTTACCTCTATCTCTTACCAGCTATGGTGCGCGTGGCCACTAAAATCGGCTACCTTTCGGCTCCCTACTGGTTTAGCCGAGACAGGTATGATACGATCTGTATGTGACGCATCCCACCTATCTACTGAACGATGATGTATACCCCTGCCTGCGTTCATACCTGGCCGCCATTCGCCAGTCGCTCCACTCCTGTCAATTCTACCTTGGCCACAGACCAGAGAATTGCACATCTACCATTCAGGATCCTCGTTTACCACGGTTTACCAGCTCCGTCTCTATATTTATACTACATTGCGAAGTTTTATATCCATTTACCATTAGGCCACGACCATTTACCATTCCAGATCCTCGTTTACCACGCTCCGTTCTGAAATTACCAGGCTTTTACCATGCTTCAACCTATGTTACCGCAAATTACCAATGATTTACCGTCAGTTATTTTTTTTTTTTAATATTTTAACGTTTACCACCTGATTACCACCCCACATAGGGGCTTACCGCCGTTTACCACCAGTTTACCACATTTTAACACCAGTTTACCACATTCTACCACGATTCCTTCTCAGTGTGTAAGGTACCAAAAAATCATTATGCCACATTTCACATCTCAGGTAACTACCTAAATATCTTACATGTAACATCTAGGGGTGTAACACACACTTAAGATATTACATAACAAACAGTGACATGCTAAGCACAATCTTGCTTCTTTCTTTCAGAAAAAATGCATATTTGCTCACTTATACTATTTCAAGGGGTCACTGATATTCTGTAACACCCTAAGGTCACTGAAGGCGATTAGGGTCACTGTAACCCATACTGCCTAAAATACCATAGAATATTAGTGAAACACACTATACGTTGGTATTATAGTCATGCTGGAATCAGCACAGTCGTGACTAACACTCCAGGGCAACATCCCAAGAACTGTAGGGCAACATCCCAATGACTGTAAGGCTGCTTCCCACAGGGTTGCACAATGCCTAATTTGAGTAGATTCAAGGCACGTGACAACTGCCTGGTAGTTCACTCTTCCTCGAAGGGGGAAGTGAAATGCTGATGAGATATACACACATATCCGAGAAGTTATTTTATAACTTGTATAGATTCAGGATTAATGTGTGACGATACTGGAACTCGATATGGTGATTTCTGATGGATTGCTTTTGATAGGACCACTGCATCCACAGGTAACGTTGAAATCTGTACAACGTTAAACCCACCGTCACTGAAAAAGTGTAAACTCGGATGGGAAACTACATCCCAATGACTGTAATGACTACTGCCCGGTGTTTACATTTTCGAGTAAAGGCGGAATGTTGAAATATATATATAGCACACAACCTGATACCCTGCTCAATTGCACATCAATGGATCAGAAGATGATAGTTATATAATGTATATATATATATATCCCGCCTGATACAGCTTGGCACTATAGCCATACATAAGAGTGGGAAGGACAGGTGCATCGCTGTAGGACTGGTTGATATAATCCCAGTACCGAAGGCAGGATGTGGCACCCGAATAACAGCTGGTAACTGTTGGGTGGCCACCATGCAAAACCTTCCAGGCGCAACTCCATCGTCCTCGGATGCAGGTGAAATGTTCATACAATATGTTGACAACACATGAAAGCATTCTGAGGAATCCCCTGTATATTCATATGAGTTGTCATCACTGAAACTGACACAGGGTTCGAATCGTCGAAATGAGTATAACTCCGATGAATTCATTAGTACAGAACAGCTGCTGAGATTATTCCTCCGGCTGGATTGCAATCATTCACAATCCCTGTACATTCCGGTGTCAAATTTTTGCACTGGACTGATCACCACATTTGGTATAATCTGTGATATATAAATCATCAGAAAAAGCGTTGCAATCAGTACAACGCTGTCTAAACTCACAAAGACGAGTAATAGATTTCCTCAGATGTAAAGGTATAAGTCACAATGTGACCTACGCTAAGATCGCGTATGCTCGGGCGCAGTGTTGCGACCTGCGCTACGATCGCGTATGCATGGGCACGATGTGACCCGTGCTGATGCCGTGGACACATTCCACACAACCCCCGGTACGAGCGGACAAGGTTGGCTACCACGTCATCACATCTGAAGTCGGACCTCTGTTGTATTTAAACGGCGCCTGACAACCGCCTAGCATTTTACACTTCCTTGAGGGGGGAAGATGAGAAGCTAAAAAAATACAACTGAAAATCAAATAAATAATAAAGACAAATAATAAAACAGGTAAGTTGCATCATCGTTGTTGTTTTGGTAATCATGACTATATACAGTCAAACCATGCAGAGTTCCATGAAGTTGACACACATCTGTATCGAACATTTCTAAGGTCATCAGCCATGACGTACATATGAGCTTGATTTCGAAGACCTAGACATTTGTATACATCTGTCTGGTCTAGCCTGTATCCAGACTAGAATTGTATAATGATTCGGTGCAAGCACCATTGCCTCTGCCACCGATGATCACCGAAAAAGGGCGACCATTCTTGATATTTCATACATATCATCTGATTGGATCATTAAAGGTGTCAAGAGTACTTAATGCAATATACAGGCTACGGCCTGAGTACAACACCTAGGTCAAAGCCACATAGCTGACCAATGCAGCATAAATGCTAGCTGCCTTTGAAGGCTACCTAATAAGCCTATTGCCCTTATGTCTTGAAATGTATCCGTGTATTGGCATCTCTTTGAGGTAGGCATGCCTGCTGAATAAGCCATACCGGTCATCTGATTACATATCTGATCATACCGCCATTGGACAATGCCTATTCTGTGAGATTATTATATCACGTGGCATTTCGGTTGTGCACATCAAACAATAATATACAGTGCATAGGATTGTTTCTACTCTTTATAGAGCAGAATGTCTCTATAAATAGCAAGTTCGCCAGTTCTTACAGCGCTGCAGAGATCATCAGCTCTTCATCCGACCTTCTAATAAGGTTGAATTGTTCGTCAGATGTATTGATTTATCGGACACCACATCTCTGAGGCAGGTCTATCCATCATCGAAGACAGAGTCCGTGCAGTCATGGCTATTCAGCCTCCAGTATCCTATGGCCCAACTGTTGGCAAGCAGCCTCTACGCCGCATGGCTAAAGATGGCAAGTCTAACCTTCGGTCATTCTTGGGCATGGTCGGCCAGTTCAGGAGATTTATCGGTTTTATCCCGAAATTCTCCAAGATTGCCGAGCCACTCATGTATTCCATGTGCCATATGGAAACAGCCAACAAATCGCCCTATGACCCTAAAAAGGAAACCATCTCCTTCAGCAAGGGGAAGTGGGTTATGCTGTAAAGTTGACCAGTCGGATCATCATGAAGGTGACAGAATTGAGAAAATCGATTGAAACTTGTATTAAAAATGACTATTCCTTCAACTAAGGTATTGCACCTAAGGAAATAAGGGTTTCATCGTCTGAAATAGGAATGGAGTTCTTCACTGACTCTAGTTCCTGAATCCAGAATCACATAGAAAATATGTTCTATCCTGTGCATATAGAAAGTACATTAGATTCAGATTCTGAGCATACAAGTGGACTTGAATGCACTCGGGTTTGTACTGAGTTGCAATTGTCCAAACTTGTTTCATTCTGACATCACTACCTACTTGTGGAATAGCATACAATGGTATAAACCATACGCATATATATTGACATTATATTTGTGGTTTCATACCATTTTGGCACATGAGATACGCATGCTTCATTGAGGAATTGTGACTCTTTGAAAGCTCATTCTGGAATGATTAGAAGTCTGTCGCCTCGTCCATTAGGCCACGAAACCCTGGGAGAAGCCATGGCGGGACTCGAACCCGCAATCTACAGATGATTTCCAAGCGCAATAACCAACTACGCCTCACATTCTTCATTCTCATTCTGGAAAGTGACAGAAGTTTTAAATTAATGGCACATAGTCATCGACAAGTCACAATCCTGTCGGCATTGAAATGACACATTCATCATTCATACTTCTTTACCATGACAAGTCCCTGAATAGTGTATGCCCAAAAATAAAATGGACACCATTGAGATATGTGACCATGTACTGAAGGAGATTCATATGCACACGTATCACTAGGCGATGCCATGTTCTAGTCACAATGAAATGACATTCCGGACAGCCATTCATCAAGGACGGAAATACAGCTCGTAGTAACTTGTTGTCACTACAGACACTGAATCTGTGAGTCGTTTACGAGAATAGAGAAATGATATTCATGCTCTTGATTGAATCTCCGTTAGCTTCGATACCAAAGTTAGCTTCGGTACCATCACTGGTTTCGTTGTTCATTATGAAAATCATTATCCAGAAACATTGTCTAAGTTGGGCACACTATTGTGACCCTGAACCAACAATGTATGTGGGCTGCAACCCAAGAACTGCATATTGAATCATAGTGAATTGACATTGGCATTTGACAGCATCTGGCATACGCCACATTCAAAGCGTCAGGCATGTTGCCTGTCCGACATTGGGAGCATCGGTGTTCATATTGACATTGTTACCTCGAAAACACTTGTTCGATAAGTTATCTCAGTCCCCTCTGACTTTCCATCGGAGCCATCCTTTACATGACATGATAACTGAATAGCATTCTCCATCACCATCTGATTGGTTTTATACACCTCTTTTTAAAGGGGGAGGAAGGAATATAGATTCATTATTCATATATATATATAGCTGCCAAAATTAATTTACATCATTGTGATTTTGCTTGGAAGATTAAATAAGAAATCTTATGAAAAGTTCCAGCATCTGTGTATAGCAGTCATAAAGTTTGATGACACGGTACATCATTCCGATTGAAGCATCAAATGCAGTCTTTGACTTACTGACATATGAAGTTCATTATGAAGAATCATAGATGCATAATTCTCCAGCTCTCATATTATCTGAAGGGCACTGGCATAGGAGAATGATGATTTTTTGAAATGAGAATAAGCTATATTGTAAGCTTAAGATCATTACTTTGACGTCAACAGCCTGAGATGCTGATTGTCGGATTTCAAGAGCTGAAGGATTCGTTGAATCAGCCTTGGTAACATGTGTTTTGATTGATGAATTGTATGTTAATCCACGGTTTCCCCCCACATCTTGAGAGGCTGGCGCGCAAGTTGTTGCCAGTGTCTGAGGGGAAACAGCTGAGCCAAAGGATTGCCAGGTGTGCCATTCTGGCATCGAATTCCATAACAGCAGAGCCGAGTGAGTGAGATCCGCCGCTCTAGCCATCTGCCCGTCATTCCTTCTAGGTTCATGACAAGACACAATTCACCAAAGTCATGCACCAATGCACGCGTCAAATGTATAGTTGCACAATTTGTGTCCGTATGCAGCTCCATCGAGGTTAAGCATCTAGACAGCAACTCTAGACCAACAAAGAACCCTCCTCTCTTCGGATATCTTGGGCATTCTCATATTTCCAGCTCCCTTATGGTGAACGAAGCATCATGCCTGTGCCAAGCCAGGACGCTGCTTCTCGAAGCCGCACACCTGAAGCGAGGCTTATTACGAGACAGTGAGCTTTGACCTGTGGGGCGTCAACCCCTTATTAAATCCTGAACACTTGTTAAAACCGGGATAAATTTAACATGATGCAACTGATCAAGCCTATCCAACACCAGGTGGGAAGGATGTCATGGCCTGATCGCGTCATGGTGACCTGAAATCGCGACCTGACCTCATCAAGGCGTGACACAAGCGTTGCCACGCTCGTGTCGCCGGCGATTTCTGGCGAAGTCCAAACGACCGCTCCCTAGATTCGATGGTGCCTCGACTTTTGTTGTTAAATCCCTGAAACTCGACTCTCTGCGCTACAGTTCGTACGATTGGGGCATGCCCGCCGCTGCGGCGGGCATGCCCCATGGTATCCCCCACTGCAAACGGCTTTAACAAATTTTAACCTTCGCAGCGCCCGCCCTTTACCTTTACCTCTTACTTACTTTCTTTCTCGCAAAAATGCCAGGCGCGTGCAATGACCCTGAACTTGCTTCGGAAAAATATATTCAGAAAGTCGAAAACCGCACGCGACGAGATGAGCATGATGCTGACGGCTGCTGGTTGGTAGACCTGTGCGTCGACTGCAAGTTCGACATCCTGAAAAGTCGTAAAGAGATCGAACGCTGTCGCAGGCAACATGCTGGACCGAACTGGTACACCGTCGTATTCCCAGCATGCGGCGACTGCTTGGTGGAGTACACCACCGTGGCCAAACGTGGTGATCAAACCACGACGCATGTTGTATGGTACGCATGCTAACCTGCCTGCCCTACTTTTCGTCGGCTTCTGTCTTCAACCTCATCGTGCGTTTCTTTTCTTCCAGGATCAAGTCGCGGGACCAGGATACCGGCCTGTACACCATTCAAGACGCCGACCCCCCCCACGCGATCCATGAGCGCGTGGCCTTGGAGTACCATTTCGCCAGGAGTAACTTCAAGGTCCACCGCGGCAGCAGATTGGACCAGGAGGGTTTTAGCCGCGTCGAACGGATTACTGGGCACTCCCTGCTTCCCACGCAGGTTCACCCAGCCGCTGGTAAGAATATTGCTTCTACTTGCCTTTCCCTCATCGTCTTCTTTTTTTCTTTTATTCTTTTAAAGAACGCATCTTTCCTTCCACAGCTGCTGGTCCGCCTCAACAGCCTGGCGCGGCTGCGGTGACAGTCCAAAAAAAAAGGAAACGCGAGCATGATAGAAAGGGTATTTCCTTTCCCACAGTCACCGTATGCATGCTTGGATTTCTGTGCTGTCTTGTTTTAAGTCAATCTAACTACACCAATATTTCCTCTTGCAGTAGTTGCCCATTCTCTTCAGGCTGGCGCTGTCAAAGTACCGAGGCCGGGGCCAGTCCCCCTCAAAAGGCCCAGTGCCGATCCTCGTACTGGTATGCCTAGACCTTGCGTGCCCAATGACTGTACGGCTCTGCCATGTTCTTGCCTCAAGCTAAGGGGTTTTCGCCTGATACCTACTGTGTGTGCCCCTTCAGCACAAGTGAAGCGGCAGGGGGGGCAGCCCAAGTACCAGCTTCTGCTACTCATGCTGCTGCAGGTGCGTACCCGCCTGCCCCTAGCATGCCCCATGGCCCAAGGTTGCCCTGTATGCCCCAGGCCCCAGGGGATGCATGCCTCAAGGTTGCCCTGTATGCCCTAAGCCCTGTGGATGGCCCCTGGGTTGCCCTTCAGAGGCTCTAAGCCCTGTGGGATACATGCCCCAAGGTTGCCCTCAGAGGTCCTAAGCCCCGGGATGCATGCCCTAAGGTTGCCCTCAGAGTTCCCATGCCCCACAGATGATGTCTCTAAGGTTGCCCTCGTATGCCCTGTGCCCCAAACAGATGCATGCCCCAAGGTTGCCCCGTATGCCCCAAGCCCTGTGGGATGCATGCCCCAAGGTTGCCATGTATGCCCCAGCCCCAGCCAGATGCATGCCCTGTTGCCATGTATGCCCCAGCCCCGCCAGATGCATGCCCTGGGTTGTTGCTCCTCGTATGCCCCAAGCCCTGTGGGATGCATGCCCCAAGGTTGCCATGTATGCCCCGGCAGCCCCCGCTCCGATGCATGCCCTAAGGTTGCCATGTATGCCCCAAGCCCTGTGGGATGCATGCCCCAAGGTTGTCATGTATGCCCTGTGCCCCAAACACTGATGCATGCCCTGTTGCCCCCTTCGTGCCCCAGGCCCCAGGGGATGCATGCCCCAAGCTTGCCATGGATGCCCCATGCCCCGGCAGATGCATGCCCCAAGGTTGACCTGTATGCCCCAGGCCCCGGGAGATGCATGCCTCATATATTGCCCTGTATGCCCCAGGCCCCAGGGGATACATGCCCCATGTTTGTCTTCTATGCCCCCCCAGGCCCCAGCAGATGTATGCCCCGACACAATGGACCCGCCGGTTGCGTAGGAGCAATCTCGGTGTTCGCATGCGATGCAACCAGATGCGACGCAAAGCCGAACATAGCGCGTGAACGCCCGCTAAGGGTTAGGCGTGAAAAGAAAGACATGCCTTAGGAGTAGGAAAGCAGAAGACAACGGACCGGTAGAGGCCAGACACTGGTCGCTGACCTATTGGGAAACGAAACGCCCCACGCTGGCGTCGTACCAAGCTGGAATGGTCCACTTAGGTACACCGTGCGCGTTGTAGAAGACCCAAAAGAATCCGCAATCTCTATTTGGTGGCAGCCAGCGCCGAAGCTGCAGTCTGAACGCGAGTGGAAGATGAATAGAACCGTCGTCTACATCTAATGAGTAAAACTCTAAGCGCCAGTGGCGAATGCGCGGAACCGCATAATTTCTGGTTTGTCTTATAGTAAAAGGATTGTGAGGACGAGCAGCTTCAGCTTCAGGATTGGGGGGACGCAGTGGTACAGCCATGTAATACAAACAATATGAATGCAGGGCGGCTGTTTTTTGGAAGCATTTAAGTGCTGTGAAGTGAAGATTTCGCGGGAAGAATGGAATCTAGGGAGCGGTCGTTTGGACTTCGCCAGAAATCGCCGGCGACACGAGCGTGGCAACGCTTGTGTCACGCCTTGATGAGGTCAGGTCGCGATTTCAGGTCACCATGACGCGATCAGGCCATGACATCCTTCCCACCTGGTGTTGGATAGGCTTTATCGATGCAACTTAGGTCGGTGGGATTATGAGTTCCACATAATCATATTGCCTATGTATGCTGAAGGCATAATAACTGCCGCATATGGTCACGATAGGTCGAAGCTTCTATAACATTGTGGCTTCTGAGTCAATAAGCTGATAGCCGATGACTTTGGCCAATGATTGCCGACCGAATGATAATAATAATCAGGGCTGCATCCCAAGAACTGCAGGGCTGCATCCCAGGAACTGCAGGGCTGCATCCCAAGAACTGCAGGGCTGCGTCCCTAACATCTATATACCCTGCACTTAATGTTGTATCATTATGTTGTA
This sequence comes from Cymbomonas tetramitiformis, assembly GCA_001247695.2. Taxonomy (NCBI): domain Eukaryota; kingdom Viridiplantae; phylum Chlorophyta; class Pyramimonadophyceae; order Pyramimonadales; family Pyramimonadaceae; genus Cymbomonas; species Cymbomonas tetramitiformis. The sequence goes on along the minus strand of LGRX02008248.1, from coordinate 12,582 downwards.
GGAGCAGGAAATTGATCCTTCCTTGCTGAGGTGTAGTGAGCCTTGTATGTATATAAATCATACCCTTGCACAGATACGCAAAAAAAGCGAGTACAATATCTGTGGATAAAAAAACTGCTATACTGCCTTTGTCGGACCGTGGTTTGTCATTCGGGTCTTACGGCCAGTCATTCTGAACTGCCGGAATGTTCTGAGGTAGATGGAGTTGTGATCCTGAGTCGTGCTTGACACACATGGCTAAAACAAATTCACATTAGTGTGGTTTGCCGACAAGACGACAAGTTGCTTTCGGCAATAGCGCAACACACTGGACCAAAAAAGGAGTTTGCATTTGGGTGAGGATTTAAAGTGGACTCATAGAGAGACCCTCCGATATCTCTGAGCAGCGCAATCTCCGACTGCATTAAAACAAACCTCCATTCGACCATTGATCCTCCATAGCAGTTCCAGGAGGGGAGGAAGGGTGGATGCACTATAAGCCGTGGAAACAAGAAACGACCGGCAAGCGCAAAATCTCTCCGTAACGTAAACCTCGGACAGAGATTCCCTGAGGGTCACTCTGAAATACGAAACGCAAAACGCAACGTCACTCTGAAATACGAAACGCAATGCGACAGGGGGGCAACATCCTAAGAACTGTAAGGTGAGGGTTTAAAGTGGACTCTGTTCCCCCCGATACCCTAAAACACCTTGAGGGACGCCTCACTGGTGCAAGAAGACTGGCCAGCTCAACAACAAAGGCATCAAAGACATATACAAAAGGTATGCACCCTATATTGTGAGGTCACAACACTTCCGAGAGGGGAGATCTGTCAGGGATATGACCGATGACATATATGTCATACATGTCATACCTGTCATACCTGTCCTGTCACGTCATGTCATGTCATGACATGACATGACATGCCATGTCATGTCATGTCATGTGTCATAATGACATACAGTCGTCAAGTATTGTCAGTACGGTCGACTATGACATGTATGTACAGTCAGAATGTCTGTCATCCACCTAAGGTGAGTGACATCTGTCATCGAGAGGCCAAGTATATGGCATCGAGATGGCGAAGCAAGATACGTCTTTAAAGAACGAAGTGAATTGTTCTGTCAAGACGCATCTTCGCTTCTAGCATGCACTGTTCAGTGCGTTTGCTTGTGTGTGTGTGTGCCGCAGCTGTGCCGTCGGCCGCTTCGGCCTTCGGTGGTGTCAGCATGGGCGCCGACGCGGCTCCACCGGTCGGTGATGTCGTTCATGGGCACCCAGAGATGCTACTGGCAACGACAACAGCCTTCAGCACATCTTCAATAGACAATCGAGGTTTGGGTTCTACGCAAAATTACCCTACGCATGATTTATCCGCGGCACCGGAGCACATTGACGACGAGGTCGGTGGTGCTGGTGTGCTAACACCCGCGGCGATCCCACCGTTCCAGTATTGGCGGCCGGCGGGGTGGTACCACAACTTGCATGGGCGGCGCCCTGGCTGGGTTTGGCACCCGGGTCCCTCGCAGCCACCTGTGGCTGCTCCGACCCTTCCGATGCCGCCCTCGCCGGATGGTGCTCCGCCATCGCCAACGCACAGTGAGCTGCCGTCACCGGATTATACCCCACCCGCCTCGGACGAGGAGGGCGAGGGTGGACCATCTTCAATCGAGCGCAGGACCCGGCTGGTTGCACACGGCGCAACTGACTACAGCAACATCGGCACTTTCTCATTTTGCTCCACGCATGATTTCTCGGGCAGTGCAGACAGCGGCTATGTATCGGAAGGCAGTGATACCAGCTCTCCTGGGCGCTGTGACGGTGGTACCGGCTCTCCCGGGCACTGTGGAAGTGGCTAGAGCTGACGGGATCGAAACTAGCCTGCCTCCGGTTTGAGATGCTGTTGGTCCGGGTTGCCCCAAGATGGGCTTAGTTTAGGGTTTTCATTGTCTGTATCTGTATTCTGCAATATGCCCCGCTGACTGCTAGTTTCAGGAATCACCCTGCCAGAAAGGACAGGTCCTCCTGTAGGATGCTTATTTCCACCAAAGCCGAGTAGGTGTTTGTTTTCAGTTCCGTGACCACCTAGTTTGCCAGTCGCCACCCTAGGTGGTGTGCTGGAAGTGACGCCCCGACTGTCATTCCTATAGTTAGGGTGTATGACTATCACCGGTCCCGGAACCCTAGACCCCGAACATATAACGGGAAGACTTCGTTTTTTATCTATTCTGATCGTCACAAGCAGTGAATATACAGTCAAGCTGATATATTCAGCACCTTTCACGACAAGGACCACCGACGTTTTCGCGATTTTTTATGAGCACCTTCTTGAGATATATTGAGGCAACCGCCAATAAGGTAGACTAATTATGACCCAAACTAACTTGTGCTATGGCCGCTTGGCATATATCCAATGTGGCATGCGTATATTGGTAGCATTCGTACAACTAGTATAAATGAGGAAACAGGATGTATATATATATATGTGCTGGAACCGTGAAAGTGAAAGACAGGTGTGTGTTAGATATATGGCATGTCGTGGCATGTCGTCAATCACGTCCTCGTCGCCACACGAAACAGGTTCAGAGTCAGATACAGACTCAGAGTCGGAGTCAGCCACACCGGCCGAATCATGCGTAGAAGAAATCCACGGAACGTCAGGGGGGTGAAGGAATTAGCTGAAACCTGTTGTTGTGGCTCGTAAAAACCCAGCTGAACAGACATCGTGTCCATGAAGGACCAGGGTACATTGCTTACCGTGGCGGGCCGGCTCGGGGCCGTAGCTCACCACTCCGGGCCGCATGCGGGCCGATGGAATATATGGATGCGGGCTGTGACGTTTGATATGAAAATACCAAAATTTATGCAAATTGTGCGATTTTTACAATATCTCATACTTAGAATTATGATATATCCAGACCGGAGGTTGGAGCCCCCCTCGCGAGGGCCCACGCATGGAATGGTGGGTTTACTTATTGAAATGCGCACAGATATATGAAGTTGAATACCCCACAATACGTAATGCTCCGATTTACAAGTAGAAATGTTCTATTACAAGGTGTTACAACCAAGAATATTCTAGAATTATTGGGGGCTTGCACCGATATTCTCAGGACGGCTATCCAAATTATATTCTATAATATACGAATCGTGTCGCATTGCTACTATCTAGAAATATACGAGCTGCTGTAATGGGCGCCCCTATCAATCCTGCCATTGTGAGAAATCAATATCGGCTTCGAGGAATCCATGCGATCGGCCGTTATAGTTGACAATGTCTGCCTGGCAATGTCGAAAGGAATAAGCGCGTACGCATTATGATGCGGTATGTGTCTCCCATCTCGTGTGGTGTGCATGGAGAAAACGGGAAGATGATTCGGATCAGCATGAAAAAGTTTGGTATCTGAGCGCTGTTGGACGGTGCCATCCGGGGCATAAGTGGTTGGTTGCAAGCAATATATATCCCGTTTGAAATGAACGGCCAAAGCCTTTATGGCGAAGTCCCCTGCGATCGGCACAAAACAATCAAACACGGAGTGGTGCTAGCAAAAAGAGAGATGTATATATAGACTCGAAATACAAGGAAGGCGTATAGTAGTATAATCACCGCCGTAAGTGTAAACCCCTGTGGCATTGGGTTGGTCATTTTGAACTCGGGCCACAAGAGCACTCCACTCTTCCATAGTATCCTGCATTCCCGGCGCGATTCGCCAAACTTGGCCAATGGCGGACGATAAGATGCCTGCGGCGGCACGCCGCAAAAAGCTTGCTTTCTGGACATCGTCTCCTCTATCGGTCAAGCCCGCCGCAAAAGCCACCGCGTAGAATAAACAGTTACCATCACCCAATATATTTTTGAAGGTGTGGTGCAAAACATGTAATTGACCATCAATGCCCGTAAGATCGGGTGGCGGCCGCGTCGTCGTGGCAACTCGCGTCTTCTTCGCTTGCTTAGACCTAATTTTGGTCGTTGCGGCCTATATGGTTAGACGGATAGGGTTAGAAAATATATAGAACTCCCAAAGGCCACAAATTATCGGAGCCAAATTTTAACGATGAGCTTCAAGAGAGTGGGCAATATCGTGTATACCTTTGGTGGTGCCGGATGACAAGGTTCGGTGATTAGCGTCACGTCGACTGACAGAATGAAAGCCGTGGATGGTGGGCTGAGATGTGACAACCTCCGCGCGGTGCGCACTGACATGTGCCCTAGACGAATCTCGTGTTGTTTGCGCTTTGCGAGGGCAGGTTTCCTTGATATCGTCGTCGTGATACGGCATTCATCAGGAAATGGGTGAAAGGCAAGGTGAATAGGTCGGCGAACTCGAGTGAGGGCAACAAATAATAACCCAACGCTTCGCTCATCATCACCAGCATCGATCACTACACGATTGAGCGTCAACCCTTGTGCTTTGTGAATGGTCACAGCCCAAGCCAACATTAATGGGAATTGTTGTCGCTCATGCATGGCACCGCCATCATAAATCTGAGAAACCTTCCAGCCGATGGCGACGACGGCATACTTATCCATGTCGACACCTTCTACGCGCTCCAAGAAAGAAGGCCCCGAGTACTGTACCCATCTTGAGACGGAGTCCGTTTCTTCACCAATAAAAGCACCGCCACCGCAAGCCCTTGAGCGTTGCAGATGATATCATGAACCAATCCCACAGTGCCATTGACCAAATTATGAGCGATGCAAAGGTTCCAGGTGATCATCATACGCGCGCCGATACACATGGGGAGATCGTGGGGAAGCCGCATATCCTCCCCATCCGCTTCCTCCGCAACCTTGCTACTGTTGAGGCTTTGAATGTTAATGAAGGGAGCGCCGCAATTGATATGCCTCTTCAAGGCCTCAGCATTTTTCTCATCCCTAGCAGCGCGCGTGGTCACCAAGCGATACACATCGGAATCATGGTTGATCGTCGCCTCCGTTGCGCCGTTCGCAAACATGAGTGCCTTCAACCGGTTATAGTCATCATGGGTAGCGACTCCATCGCGCACACGCAATTGAAACGCTCGAAACCATTCACATTGTTCGATCCCGGCATCATCCAAGCCAACGGTATCGATGCGCTCCACCTTCTCCAGAAAGAAAACATGGCCTTCCGCGTGCATGTGCTCATACGCTTCCACCCCACGCAAAGCCCACTTAGGGGCCTTTTGTAGATGGCGCCCACGATAGCGTACTCCAGCCTCATCAAAAACACGACAGTCATTCACGGGCGGTAATTGCCCGTGATCTCCCACCAAAATAATATTCATCCCACCAAACCACTCGTCGTTCTCCATGAGTTGTTTAAGCAACTCATCAATGTGCCCGAGTGAGCGACGACCAAGCATGCTCATTTCGTCGATGATAATCCATTTTTTCCCGACGAAATCCGCAACGAACTGCTTCAGGCGAGGTACAGTACGGACACATGGATGTCTTCACGATCTACCTTCGCGCGCGGCACGGGGATCTTGGAGTGGTAAGTCGCGCCCCCGATGTTATCAGCGGCCACGCCCGTAGGCGCCAACACTTCGCATGCATCGCCTAGCTCTTGTTTCAGCGCTCGTATCAACCAAGTCTTTCCTGAGCCCGCCGTGCCATTAACGATCGCAAGGAAAGGTTTGGCACGTGTGCCCTCAGTAACTTGTAGATTGGCATGCTCCAATACCGCGCGTAACACGAAAGATTGTCCTTGGTTCAGTTGTGTGATGTCCACTCTCGCCGCTTCTGGACGCACCGCATCCACCGCTTGCCTCCGTTGCCATCGATCCGCACTTTCGATTTGTTCTTGGGTGTAGATTTCTCTAGAGCGAGCCGCCCAATCAATAGTAGCGGTAGCATCCCCGTCATCTCTGCGTGTGAACTCCTTGAAGTGCGGATTCACCTGCATTATTACGGGGATCGAACACAAATTACACAATTTAATGATCGCAATGCGAGCTGAAATGTAAGTATGCGCCCCAATATCATTCGATTTTTTGTGGGATATATACCTGATACACGACGTGCGCATCGTCGAAGTTATGAGGGACTTCATAAGGGATCTCCTCCCCGTCTTCCTCGAAAGGGATGTCTCTGACATCATCTCGACAACATCGCGGCGCCGTTACGCCCACCATACCGGTTGCGGCTTCCGGGTCAGACACGAATGATTCATACGCCGCCTCGAAATCTCCATCATGCACAGTGTACACGTACTGCTCGAAAGCTTCCCCGTCCAAAAATGCCATATGTGTCATCAATTGGAACTTGCAGTAATCCGGTCGACGAGCATCGCCTGCTGCGTTGCAAAAACTCGGCAATCGTGGACTCACCAAAAGCACAGTGGGTCGCTCACGCTTGATCAACATCCGTCCACCTTTGCGCCCGGCACTGCAATGCCTCCATTTCCGATAGAAGGCGGCAAAGGAGTCAGACGAGATTTCTTCGACAACCTCCGCTACGGGTAACCCGCCTGCCACTCCATTCGCCAGCACAGTCTCCAACCTCTTAAGATATAGATCCCATTTACTATCTTCGGTAGCGCGTTCATCCGGCGCTGTATCCTTGTTGATATCCTCCCTCACCTTGGCGTACTTGGTCCCAAAAGAGACATGCACGAAGTCGTGAGACGCGATCACCGTGCGAATACCCATGTTGACATGTGCTACCTCTTGGGAGCTCCAATTCCTCCCTCCAATTTGCTGAATCAAGAAACGTGCAAACAATCTCTTTGCATTATCGGCATCATCAAATACAGTTTCCGGTGCACGAGACGTATCATCCATGGTGCGGGCCAACAAGGAATCGAAGTCGACACTGCCCTTCTCAGCCTTGGTGGCATACTTGGTAGCGTATTCGATGGCGGAGAAATGATCGATCAGCGGCTTGAAATCCACGTTGGCCCTTTGGGAGGCGGCTTGCTCAACATTCACGGTGTTCATGAGAGGATCATTCATAGGCAAATACAGCTCCCATCGGATACCGCCGCTTACGGCTTTGCAACGCAAGTGCACGATATTGGGGACCTCGGGCTTTTGGGGAAAATGGAAGCGGCAAAACCATGTACCAATTTTGTCACGACGAAGGCAATAGTTCGGATTGCACGCGGTATGTCGGTTGACCTTATTCTTTAGCGCTACCCGATCCATCAAAATCTCCTCGGACAACGACGTGCCACCAGCTTCGCATGATGCGCACATCATTGGCGTATGCATCCGTGTTGACGGGTGATAAGGCGTGTTGATAACAGGCCGATTCTCCACATCGCACCATGCCTCATTCAGCCTGGAGCAACGGTGTCCCCACCACTCACACGCATCTCGCATTTCACGGGCCATATCGTCATCCACCCCTTCCACGTTTTCCTCTTGTCGCATCACCAAAGAAGATTTTGTGTTAAGGATGTCGGCGATCTCTTCCATTTGTGCTTCACTCAAATCAACTTGTGTATTTCCATACTTTTCAAAGACGGTATCATGCACCATCTTATCCAAGATCTCCAGATCTGGGGCACCCTCCAGCCATAAGAAGTAGTGAGCGTGCGTAGATCCACGGCTTTGCCACTCATATCGAACCCAATACGCCTGCACACCGAGTGTGCCCCAGCAAATATGCTCGATGAATAGCTCGGTTTTGTAGTGAAAGAATTGGGCGACCAAGTGAGGGAAGTGCTTCACGTTCTCGACACGCCGAGAGTGCCGCTGACTCTCACTTAAATCCGGCGCTTCGGGGTCCCGCTCGGAGCCATCTTCAATGCCCACATGACGCTTGATGAAGCGGTGTAGATATGGGCAAAATGTGTCCGCGTGCGAGTTGGTGGCGAACAAGTTCATATCACCCACTTGATCCGCCATCGCCATTACTGTAACTCTTTGCGCCGCTTACCATAGAAGCCAGGTGTGTTGCGTAGGGAAGCGCCAAATTTTGTGAGATTCGAAAATACAACTTCCTTATTCTTCTTTGACATCGCACGTAATTGCCCCACGGTCATATTCGCATTCTGTCCTGCGAAAAGCCCAGCTTTCTTGTTCGCCACCTCCCTCTCGTGGGTGTTCAAAGTGAAATAAGGAAATCGGGAATGCTGTGCAAATCTGCCATTGTAGAAGTGTTGCAAATGTCGCGACCACTGAGACCATGTCAATGATGACTTACGAGCCTCGTGGAAATCACCTAAGTTTCCAAGAGGAAACAACGTCGGGAATGCTAGTGTGATATATCCGGGGGAGCGGTGCTCTGCAATCGGTTATTTGCCATGAGTGGGCATCGTGAAGGGATTATTTTTCGTTCCTCGGCCCAATGATGGTTCCTCCCCAACGCGATCATCTCCTAGCAGCTCGTTCAAGTCATCCACAGCCTCTTGCATAGGCTCGACGATGCTAGAGGTGATGTTGTGCGGAAGCCCACTATCATGAAACTCGACGTCGAATGTCTTGACGATATCGACGAGCTCCTCCATCAACATAATCTGTCAAACATGGCATGTTTCATTCGCAACCACGACCGAAAAAAATAGCAAGAAAAATGACTTTGAGTCGCACCTTGTTGATTTCCGCCTCTCCGATATCTAAGGGCTCCGAACTTAGGTGCTTGCCAAGCTCCCCCACCGTGATAGAGTCATAACGACTCTGTGCAGCATTCTCCTTGCCGTGCAACATACCGATGACTCGCTCAACGTCCATGTCCAAATCAATATCAATACCGATGATATCAATAGAAAATGCTCTTACCGCCCGTGCGAGCACTCCGATCCCATCCCGAAGCCATGCTCGCATCACTCTTGAATTGACGTTCGTGTCCCGCTCTTTTTCCACATTCGCGTCACCTTCAAGATCATCGGATGTTTCATGGTCCTCGACAACTTGCTCCTCCTCGTAAGCATCACTACCGCCCTCGACGTATTCACGTACATCAAGTCCTTCAGGAACCCCGTCCTCGGGCAATGCACTCCACGTCTCCTCGTCGAAATCCTCTAAACGAAATGGGGGGACGAGATATTCTCCAGGACGCCATGGATCAAGGATGCCAGATTCGAAGTATGAGTGGTAAATACAAAAGAACGCATGATACTCTCGTGCCGCATTTCTCCGCACCCTCGTCAACTTGAAGGTGTCATTCTTCCCCTGGACTTTATACACAACGATTCCCGTGTCTTTTGGCGCTCGGGGCAATTGCTTTGCCACGTGTGAAATGTCGTTCGCAAAGTTTATGCACGAGCCAGAATATCCCAACTGCCCGCCAGATAGTTGGAACACCGAGGTGATGGTTATAATAGGGCTTATCAAAGCTTCTTCAATCGGAGTCAAGGTCCCCCATGTGGTCCGTAAACGATGCCACTCGATTTGCCAGGCAGTTGCATTATGCGCGGGCATCCTCATATCCAAATCCAACCCGTTCTCCGGGCACATGAAAGAAGGGTATTGTTGACAAGACTCGCAGAAGTTGGTCACCGGATGAGGGAGTCCATGCTCACAACCTCGTTCCAAACAGTTCGGACAGGTATGTATCAAATTAGGAATTGATTCCAGACCCTCAAAATAGCGGTCGACATGCTCAGTTTTCTCAGCCGAACTCATTTCCGAGTGATACTCCCCAACGCGTACGCCACCCGGCAAACCGGCCTTTCGTAGGGCTTTCACTACATCCAAGTCGCTTAGTTCCAATCCTTCACTCGCGATACCCGAGGCTGCCCGTTCTTTTTCTTGATCGCGCGACTTGCCGGTGTTGGAAGTCTTACATTTTCCAGGACGGTCACCCGCGTCTGGAGGTCGTAAAAAGCGTAAATAGGATCGGTTTTTCGGCTCGACGTTGCCCTCGCTAGCCTTGTCCACAGATTCATGCAGCTTATCACTGACAACATGCGGCAGATCTTCGACATCCGTGTCGTTAAGATTCATGGCGGTCGCTTTCACGTCTCCAAAGGCTTGAAACAAATTGACGGGAGAAACCCCGGTGTGGGGTTGAGGATCAAGTGCTCCCGTCGAGTGCCTCCCATAGTGGGTCGCGTCTTTTAAACGCCGGCGGGTACGTGGCGTGGTTTTCGACGGCGGCCTACCCCGTCTCTTCACGCCTTGCATTCCGGACCCTAAGGCGGGGCTTCGCTTAGAAGGCGTAGTTGGCGATAGAGCAAAAGGGATGGGGGACGTGATAGCATTACGGCGAGGGGCATAGCCAGGGGATGGCGACATCGAGGCGTCGGATAAGGCAGCGTTGAGATCCGGAAGTAAGGGTTGTGCGAAACGATCGGGCGGAGATTGATCGCCCATTCTAGATATCACAAACGCCACCAAGAAGATAAAGGGGAACATATATCTTGCAGATTCGGATATCAACACACCTGAAAGTCGAAATAATTATAAGGTTACAAACAAAATTGATCTAGAGGATGCACATAATAGTATGGAGTATGTGCCTCGAAACTATCTCGAGTGATTCGAGTAAACACAGGATCCCGATAAACAAATAACATCTCTCTTTCACCAAAGCTCCCCCCATAGGTGCGAAATCCTTTGCCACTATGATAGTATTTGCGAATAATATCTTCTCTCTCTGCTAACAATAAATAGGATGGCGTATCCCCGAAGCCATGCCGGCACGGTCCAAACACACACGAAGGTATCTTCGAATATCTCTAACCCGATGCTCATCCTTAGTCCAAAGGATGAAGTCACGTCCACATCTAATGGGATAATGACTTGTGCGGTATGCCTCAGAACCAGATTGGGTGTAATGTTGTTTGTGGGTTTCCCCCACGAACATGGAAACCGGTGCATGGATGTGGCACCGTTCAGATGGAAAAGGAACCGGAACACCAACATATCGTACAGAATACTTGAATTTCTTATACTCCAGCAATGCCAAAAGCTCTATTGAGAAATCAGGCAAACCAGTTATGTAGGACCTTCCATACAACTCCCACCTCAACCATGGCAAATCAAGTATATCTTCCAATAGTGCCTTCATTGCTTCTAACGGGTTTCGACGTATGACAGATACAACAAATATTCCGAACCTTGTGCCCCGAACTACACCCCATTCTGGGCCAAAGGGGTTGGTACTGACCGCGCTCGGATAAATCGCGAACAGGCGCTCGTCGAAATAGGCAACGCTTGCAGAGCCAGGTTCACATTGCCCCTCCGCGTTGTATTTGCAAGCGTTTACTCGGTATCGCCGGGACTCTACTGCGAAAATGAAACTAACGAGTAAGTTACTAGTTTCGACACCAATATCAAACTATTTCAAACAACAATATATTTCTGAAGATGCATATTTGTGTCAACTGGCTGTCGCTCAACCTCGCACATAGACTCCCAAAAGAGACCAGCGGTCTGGCATCGGAACAGTTCGGATCAGTATCACACAAATATGCACTATGCAGTGTGCGAATGCAGTGAAATGCTTATTGCAACTGAGGTAAAAAGTCAGTCTCACAAAACACACCATAACTATGCTTATATCTATCCGCCCTAAGGAAACTCAAGAAGTATAATACATTTTGATACATTTTAACCCTTAAGCCGGTGGTTAGAATTCGAGGGTTTTCTACATGTGTTGTGATAATGGATTTTTGCGATGTATGCTTAGTCACTAAATGCCCGTTTGCTTTACCAATTATTGCATACCTATATTACCAACTATTTGCGACACTACATGTCGATATATGTCGAATATATCCACTCTTACATGGTTAGAATGTTTTCGATTTTACAGGCACGATTTAATTTCATCGTCATTGTTGACGACATCTGCTCGACATATTTTTGCACAATTTTGGAATTAAATCATCGACCTTGATGATACGTTCCAAGGATGATTCACTTGCACCGATGTGCGTTCATCTGCCTATCGTTTTCTGTGGATTTATGCCAAAAAAACACTAAAAATACATATATTTCACAATGTTTTCCATACTTAAGGAATGTTTTCCATACTTAAGGGACACGTGTGGTGATTTTTGCGATACTATGGGTCATATTCCATGATGATAGCCACCAATCACTTACATAATGATCGGGACATGGCCCATGATGCAACGCGTGCTTGTAGATGAGCCGTAGGTAAGTATGACGTTGCAGTTTAGGCGCGTTTTGTATGTTTTGCAAGATAAAAATACGCAAAAAAACGTACAAATGTGCAACTGATTCGCGACAAATATGCGGGTACGTGCGATATATATTATGCATACGTGCCCCGCACAAGATAGTACGCTACGCTTACATTTGCACACAACGGTGTACGTGCAAATACCCAGTGCACAAATCATGCAAGGTATGCAACCGCAATTGCCCAAGCAGCATACACTTTGCCATCGCTGCTGGGTCGGATCTGACCCAGATACCTGCTTAAGGGTTAATACAACTACACTACCTACCACTTCAAGATTCTATGGGCTGCCTACAACTAGAGGATTCTAGGGGCTTGCTATCACTAAGACTACTATTGCACGACTCCATCGCCACCTGAAACCAACACATGCAAAGGTTTCTAGTCAGTCATATGCAAACGCACCAGATCATGCTAGGGATATACAGCAGCAGCACGAGTTGGGCATTCACAGCAGAGTTCCAGGGCATTCACAGCAGAGTTCCAAGGCATTCACAGCAGCAACACGAGTTGGACATTCACA
>LGRX02008247.1:0-19463 GCA_001247695.2 Cymbomonas tetramitiformis | reverse complement strand
AGGGTCAGCAGGGTAAAACAGGGTCGGCATGGTAAAAGAGTGTCGGCATGGTAAAAGAAGGCAAGCATGGTGACAGAATGTCAGCATGGTAAAGAGTGTCGGCGTCGTACAAGAGGGCCAGCATGGCTGCAGAGTGTCAGCATGGTAAAGAGGGTCAACATGGTAAAAAGAGGTCAGCAGGCAATGAAGAGAGGTCAACATGGTAAAAGAGGGTTAGCATGGTAAAACAGGGTCAACATGGTACAAGAGGACCAGCATGGTAAAGAAGGGCCATCAGTTAACAAGGGTCATGGTAAGAGGGTCAGCATGGTACAAAGAGGACCAACCTTCAATGAGAAGTGCGGTCAGCATGGTAAAGAGGGTCAAGATGAATTTCAGAGAGATTGACATGGTAAAGAAGGGTAGGCATGGTAAAAGAGGGTCAGCATGGTAAAATAGGGTCAGCATGGTAAAAGAGGGTCAGCAGGCAACAGAGGGTCAGGATGGTAAAGAGTGCCAGCATGGTAAAAGAGGGCCAGCATGGTAAAAGAGGGTCAACATGGTTAAAGAGGGTTGAGGAAGCTCAAAGGGATACCGACAATGAATGGGAAACAACACTAAAATAGAGGTCCTGGCTAATTTACCTATGAGGCACCCGCCTCGCATACGGAGAATGGAGGTTGTTTCTACAGTGCACCGGGCATCGCCCAGGTGGTGTAGACAGGTGCGTTTGTGGCAGGCTAGGATGGTCCACCTTCAGAAACGGCGGCTGGAAACAGAAGGGGGGGGGAGGGATAAACAGGGTCACAGGAAGAGGTAAATGATCGCGGCAGGGTATATAGCTTACCGTGGCGGGCCGGCCCGGGGCCGTAGCTCGTCACTCCAGGCCGCATGCGGGCCGATGGAATATATGGATGCGGGCCGTGACGTTTGATATGAAAATACCAAAATTTATGCAAAATTATGCGATTTTTACAATATCACCATACTTAAAATTAAAATTTCGCGCCTGCGGCGGGCAGATTGGCCGTATTGGCCGAAAGCGGGCCAGTGGATTTGTTGATTGCGGGCCGTAAAGAAAAAAGTAAGCAATGCACACTGATCGACGAGGGTAAGTGAGTAGGTGAAAACCGCGGATGAAGAGAGTGGAAATGTGGTGAATGGAGTGGTGACAAGGGTCAAGATGGGACAAAGAGGGTTGAGAGGGATCGGAGCTTGAGGGTACCAAGAAAACACGGGTTGAAGGCAAAAAAGAAAGAACGCAAGAAAAAAGGTCAAGGGGAGTAAACAGGGTCAGGGAGGGGGAGAGCAGATGGGGGAGTAGGAGAACCGTATAGTGCGCAATTAACGAAGGCAAACTTGTTGAAGCGCTGAATCAGCCCAAGCGCGTCGCCCCCAGAAGCCTTCCCACACATTATAGTTCGTGCCAGCTGTTGAGTGGACGGAACCCGCAAAAGCATACAATGCCCCAAATCAGCTGTGAGTGATTTGTGCCCAATGCAATCCCTGTTGGAGCTCCCTTCTGAAAAGCTACAATCGCTGCCGCAATCAATAAATTGACACCGATCATCTGAATTCAATGGAATCGAACGATGTGAGTGCCAGCTCAGATACCGTTGGACATAGTCCCTGGAGTAGGTGATGGTGGATGATGAGGGTGACATGGAGAGTAGCAGAGCAACGGGTCGAAGCAGAAGCCTATTTCGGAAGTACCCTACCGAGGAAATCGTGGAGTGCACCATGCCCACCAGTGGCGTAATCGCGGAACCGTAGCACACGCTGCATATAGTGACCTCCGCAGCAAACCCCACAGGATGTTTAGCGTGCACAGTGGCTACGGATACTCGGATCAGGGTGCTCTGATGTATCCAAGATGCCGGCACCACACCCGCAATGCCAACGCCAGTTGTTGCCAAATGCAGTGAGCAAATACGGCTGGCAGCGGAGCGACGAGGGGTGAGTGGGACCTTGGAGAGGCTTTGGTTGTGACGCCCGTGCCTGCTGGCGGGCGCAGGCGCGCGCCTCCCCAGAGAAAGGGCTGAGCGCCCGGCTGGCCACACCTCGGAAATCCTGGATGAATGCTGCGTCAACTCTGTACGACCTCATTGCGCCGCCCTGGCAGAAGCATGAAGCTGCCCGTGTACAGAAGAGTCAGGTTACCTGCCAAAACAGGCGCCTTGGGCAGCCGCGAACGCAGGGACGATGCAGTTCGGGGAGGAGTAGGGGCCCATACAGTACCACCTGTGGGGGAGCCCGCCCGAACACACAGCCTTACGGCAAAGGAGCCCTGCAGTTTCGCTGCAGCGGGGAGCCTGAAGCTGTGAAGCGCGCGGCAAAGGTGGGTACGTGTGCTGAATGATTGGGAGGTACGAGCAGCGGCGCGCACCTTGCGAGGGCGCCGGCCACTGACACCCGCAGCAGGTTGCGGACGACCTCCCCCACCCAGTAAGACGAGAAGCATAGGTACACCACAATGGGGTACAGCTTGGCCTCCATGCACACCATCAGCAGCAGCAGCAGGACGCCCTGGAACATCGCCTGCTCGGAGCCGCCACAGAAGGCCTTTGAATGGGACAGATGACGAGCGCTGACACAGCCACCAGGTCAGGGTATGACACAAGCCACCAGGTCAGGGTATGACACAAGCCACCAGGAAATGACACAAGCCACCACTTGTAAAGCTGTACATTGATGTGGCGACTTGCTTTGAGTGCAAACCGCAGGCTGCGAGGGCGCCCGTATGAGAGATGCCAGCGTCACAGGTCCGTATGAGAGATGCCAGCGTCACAGGTCCGTATGAGAGATGCCAGCATGACAGGTCCGTATGAGAGAGATGAGCGCCACAGGTCCATATGAGAGATGCCAGCGCCACAGGTCCGTATGAGAGATGCCAGCCACAGGTCCGTATGAGAGATAGCCACAGGTCCGTATGAGAGATGCTGGCGTCACAGTCCGTATGAGAGATGCCAGCGTCACAGGTCCGTATGAGAGATGCTGAAGCCACAGGTCCGTATGAGAGATGCCAGCCACAGGTCCGTATGAGAGGATGCCAGCCACAGGTCCGTGGCGGAGAGATGCCAGCTACAGGTCCTATGAGAGATGCCAGCATGACAGGTCCGTATGAGAGATGCCAGCCGCCACAGGCCCGTATGAGAGATGCCAGCTGCCACAGGTCCGTATGAGAGATGCCAGCTACAGGTCCGCATGAGAGATGCCAGCCACAGGTCCATATGAGAGATGCCAGCCACAGGCCCGTATGAGAGATGCCAGCCACAGGTCCGTATGAGATGCCAGCGTCACAGGTCCGTATGAGAGATGCCAGCGTCACAGGTCCGTATGAGAGATGCCAGCATGACAGGTCCGTATGAGAGATGTCGAGCACACGCATCTGTGTCAAACGTTAAGCATACGGAGCAACGGCAAGGGGGCACCTGAGCCATGACAGCGGCATATGCTAACACTGTGACCCCCGGCTGAGTGCCCATCCCTTTCGCCGCTATCGAAAAAGTGATCTGCAGAAAATGTATTCCCGCCTCACCTTTCAGTGGACACAGCCGTGAGGCCATCGCCGAGCACTTGCAGAGGGGGGGCTGAGAGCGCACCCCACCACTGAGAAAGTGGGGCCAAGCGCCGCAATGGGATGGAATGAAGCGAGCGCAAAGTGAAGGTTGCGAATTGAGACTGAAAGTCGATGCAAAAAGCATTGGCCCCGGCGCGAAAAGAGACAATAGGATGCAGTGTTCGATCTCTCGACTCGTGAATGGCCTCTCGTCGTAATTGATGCGGAAGTTTCCTTGCAGCTAACCAAGACCTCCCAAGTCGTGGTCGCAGACATCTGAAACCTCAGGTACGAGGCAGTCATCTGTGAAGAGGGGGGGGTAGTGGCAAGCACCTCGAGGAGAGGGAGGCTGGGAGCCATGGCATGCATGCTCGCCGCCGCCAAGCACGCCATGGCTCCGAAAACTATCCCCAGCCCGTAAACACCTGCAGGGAAAAGCTGGGACCCTCAGTGCTTGCACTCTCCCCAGTTTGCATCAGCCTGCTGATCTCCACCACCACAGCAGGGCTCGGCAGGCTGCTAACGCCGAGCAACTAACCACCACAGCCTTACCGGGCTGTACCGCTTGACAGCTTGGCCATGCGCCAAGGCAGCTCCAGAGTGGCTTTTTCTCGACCAGTGATGGCCAAGCTCAGAGGTCAATGGCAAGCTGCAATGCTGGCCGATGCACCCGGGCGTTGTGCCTGGCCATCTGCACCCGGGCATCGGGCTCACCGTCTGCAGGCGGCGAAATCAGACCGATTCGGGGCTCACCATCTGCAACTAGAATAATGGAGAAGAGAGCGGATAGCACGGGGGCGCCCGCCAGAGCACCCTGGAGCACGGAGTCTGCAGACAGCGGTCCCACCAAACCCTGAGACTGAGACTGAGAAAAACCCGCGGTCTTGCACTGACCCGGCGCACAACTCACCGTGCCTGAAGTATTACGAGCTGCGAAGCGCGTAGATCGGCCATCACCGCCCAAGGCAAGTTCACAACCAGCACTCGACTTGAGCACATGTCCTGCAAGCACGCAGTTTTGTGCATGGCAGGCGCGTGCAGCTGCCCCTCGTGCGGAATCTCGGCTCGGCACAACCCCTGCAGAGCCGCACGAGGAGATCAACCTCGCAGGACATGGCGTCCTTCAATAGTTCTGCTTATTGGCCACAATCGTGGTGATGTGATAGCATTGGTAAGTGTGCACGCGAGAGGCAGGCGGGGCTCAGCCTTAAGAGCGCGCACCTGGAGCCGCTTGGAGGATGTGAATGGCGGCACAAGCGCAAAACGTGGCGCAAAGTAGGCTGCATGACACGATGGCGGCCTGGGCGAGCAGCCACGTGCCAGGTCCAGCACTGTTGCTGGTATCATCTGAGTCTGAGCGACCCTAAAGCACCTTCGACTCAGCCTAGAGGGAACACGCTCGGCTCCGGCCAGCACTGTGAGGGAACGCTCCCAAGGAACGCGTCGGCATAGGTCGTTTGAATACTTTGATTCGTATATTTTTCGTATGAATGCAGCCTTTTGAATGCGCCCTTTTGCTGCACCATGCATCGTTATGAGCAATTCAACTTATTTTGAGCAACTTTGAGCTTTGACAATCCCGCGCCATCGCTCGCAGAGCAAAGATCCGGCAGACTCGGCAAAGGAACAGAGAGATGGAGTAGACGCTCAGCGCACCTGCGAAGAAAGCGTTCTCGAAGGTGCCGCCGAGGCTGAGAAGAGCGACTAGGAGCGCGCCAAGCAGCAGATGCGCGCAAAATAGGGCCTGTCCGTAGGGCATTGTGAGCTCAGACCGATTGCAGAATTTGTACGAAAGGGCGCAGCGTCGCGCAGCCGTTCGCGGCGGGGAATAGGGGAATGCAAGAGACAAATTCAGGTTGCTTTGCGGAGGACAGACCGTGAAGGTTTGCTCATTGCGCCTTTGAAACGCCTCTGGTTCGAATGGCTCTGTTCCCGTACGGCATATAGCGAAATCAGCAGCACGAACCAAGCTCGGTCAAAATGCGGGAGACGTTGAAAAACAGTATTTTCGTCAAATGGGTGGAAAAGACAAATAGGGCCGCAAGCCTTGTATTCAGGCCTGGGCCACTTGGGGTATGCTGAACAACGGATTGTGAAAAGCGACAACACGTGTCGAATACCTCCGTGAACTGGAAATTGTCCCTCAATCCCTTGTCAACTGCGTGAGAAAAATCAACTCGGACAAAACCGAAGAAAAATAACATTGTAGAGCAGTAGAGATATCCGCACCCGGGCCTTTTGGAGACACGGATTTCCCACGTCCCCCAGGCAGGCTGGTGCGCATGTCGTCGGCGTGCTCATCCCAGTGGCTATCAAGTAGCCCTGTCTCTGGATCCTGCTAAACACAGAGTACAATGGCTCTCAAGATGTACTCCTTCACCAAAATCGTGGCTAAAGAACCGGAATAAGGGCTAAGGCAGGAATAAGCGTTTCTGACACAGTCTATCTCTACTATGATTTGCCCAAAGCTGCACTGCAGGGATGTTCTGTCTCAGAAACTATTACCGATAGGATATCTTGACCACTCACCTCAGTGTTAATGCGTGACAATTCCGTTTGCATTGTGCCTTCAAAGAACGAGCAAATTAAATATAGCGCGAGCCAACCTACGTGGCAGCGAGACTGCTTCGGCAGTCGAAGCCTTGAAATTTCTCAAGTCCAAGGAAAACGCCATGGAGTTGCTGTCAAACTCGCGGCAGGCCTTTCCTGCGGAGACCTCGCCAGTTGTAAAACTTTACTACTACGCGAATATTAAAACCTAAACCCCGATGCGATCGATCGAGGTTCACTCGCGTCGGTACAGTAGTCACCACCGACCCTTACGATCTCCATGCAAGGCAAATTCCCTAGCTCTGTGAGCTAGTGGTCCTATTCGCACCAAATGGCATAAAATACTGGTAAAAGGGAGAAATTTTCGGAGGAAGTACTTCCTAGGGAGATAATTTCTGGGACAGAGGTGGTGCTCATGAGCACCTTTGTTTCACAACAAACTTTGAGTACTTCTAGGGAGGTGGTCTGCAACCGGGGTTGCCGAAGAGTCAGCCCAACTGCAGGGCCTCACGGCTTCTGCAAGTTCCTTCCTCCCGGGCGGGCGGGTGTGGGGAACTTTTTGAATTGGTAGACTCGGAGCCCGAAGTTCTCGCAGAATGAAGTGAATTGAATTGTCGCAGCTTATTTCAAAAGCTCCGAGAGTCTCTTCATCTTCACGGGCTCCGCCCTAGCGACACAAGCCTTGCAAAGTGCACATCTGTGTTGCATGCTCCGCATGAACACAGATCTCGCTCAACCAATCAGAAAGCACCTCTGTGTTCCGGCTCTGCCTGAACACAGATCTGACTCGACTGTCACGGCTCCCCCGTGACACCGTAGCCAATCAGAACACAGAGAAGTCTGCTGGATGTGACACACCGACAGTAAAGACTGTCACCTGTCACTTCCTATAGTAGGCTGGGTGACCGTCACCAGTAGACGGGAAACACCCGTTAGTATTTATGTGTATCTCTTTTATCAATCTGGGACTTTTTACCGTTCTGACATCGAAACCCTTAACTCAGGGTTTATTCTCCGTTATCCGATATATACACCCGACTATATATCTGACAAAGTCGACCCCGCGGATTCCTCGGCTCTGCCTTGAGAAATCCTCGGGAAAAAATCCGCCAAAAATTCACATGTCCTCGTCGAGCCTCGGGCTCATTTTTTGCAAGCAGAAATTTTCTCCCCCGTACTTCCAAAATAATTGAGAAATAAATTTCTCAATTATTTACACAAGTACTTCCTAGGGAGATAATTTCTGGGACAGAGGTGGTGCTCATGAGCACCTTTGTTTCACAACAAACTTTGAGTACTTCTAGGGAGGTGGTCTGCAACCGGGGTTGCCGAAGAGTCAGCTGCAGGGCCTCACGGCTTCTGCAAGTTCCTTCCTCCCAACCGGCTGGCGCTTCAGCTACCCAAATGCCGAAGTGACTTGCTGCCAGACTTGTGCTTCCCCATGCACTTCCACTTGTTCTCTACTTGTCGCATTCTGGCAGCCAGCCTCTTTGGCAGCTCCAATCTCCGTGACTCAATCAACTGCTCATACCTCTGGTATGCATTGGAGACCCAATCTCCTTGCAACTCAATCAACAGGTGGTCTACCCCGAGGTTGAAGGCCACCGTGCCCCCCCCTCTCCGAAAACTTTGTCCCGAGTACTGACTCGGGTCAAGGCCGATCCTCCGGATCAGCTTCTTCATCTCCCCCACAAACACTCCGTGTGTTATGGGCATTGTCCTGCCCTTTGACTTCCACAAGGAAGCCGGGCTCTCCGGCTCTGCCGGAGTCAACTCAAAACACTTGGTTGGTGCCCGTCTCGGGCACAACATGCCACCTGTGGCCCTCCTGGCCACTCTGTGTGTTCTTTCTTCAAACTGGATTACCTTAGAGAACACCAGTGTTACCCACACTGTAGCTTTCAACATAACAAAGTCCTTTCTCCGAAGGACCCGCCTCCCTACAAATTTAGAACCTTGTGTTTACCTTGTGTTTCGAGCCAAGTAGGGCCCTACTTGGGCAATGTCGGCAGTAAAATGGCAAAACCAGCCAAAATCGGGTGAAATGAAGTTTCCGATAGTTTGTTTTTTATTGTTGATATCGATGGTTTGGGTCGATGTAAGACATATGGAGCGAAGTTTTGGGTGGAATGGCTTTGGTAACCTCACTTTTTGAGGCCTCAAAGTTGTGCTACTCGGTACCTGCCCTGTACTTGGGGCTGTACCTGGGCTGTACTTGAAAACATTGGAAAAAAATATTTTCAGAATCTGTTTTTTTTGGGCTATTACGCTTATTTAGTCCTTACTATGGACAGTCTCAAAAGATTTAACTGAAAAAACATTTTACACTTCCTGTTACGGCACCTCAAAGTTAGGTCAGTATGGGCATTGGGTAGGTAAGGGGTAAGTAGGGGGCAATACCTACCCTGTACCTGGGCTGTACCTGGGCTGTACCTGGGCTGTACTTGAAAACATTGGAAAAAAAATTTTTGGAATCTGTTTTTTTTGGGCTATTACGCTTATTTAGTCCTTACTATGGACAGTCTCCAAAGATTTAACTGAAAAAACATTTTACACTTCCTGTTACAGCACCTCAAAGTTAGGTCAGTATGGGCATTGGGTAGGTAAGGGGTAAGTAGGGGGCAATACCTACCCTGTACTTGGGCTGTACCTGGGCTGTACCTGGGCTGTACTTGAAAACATTGGAAAAAAATATTTTTAGAATCTGTTTTTTTTGGGCTATTACGCTTATTTAGTCCTTACTAAATGAGTAAAATAGTCCTTACTAAATTAAGGCCCTACTTACCCTTGTTTATGTATAGACATGGCCATATTTACCTTGTACTTGAGTATAGATACATGATAGGTAGGGCCCTACATACCCTTGTTTATGTATAAACATGGCCTTACCTGACTAGTGCTTGAGTATAGATACATGATAGGTAGGGCCCTACTTACCCTTGTTTATGTATAAACATGGCCATACTTACACTGTACTTGGGTATAGATACATGATAGGTAGGGCCATACTTACCCTTGTTTATGTATATACACAAACTGATGCTATCTATTTACACTACACAAATGCCATGTCGTACTGCAGGCCTAAGTACTAAGCACCAAAGATCAAACTCATTCAAATGCCTATGCAGATATGGATCAGTGATGTCGGGTACAAAAGGTTAAGTCCCTCCCTTACGAGGCGCACTTAGTGGAGGCTCGTGAGGTTGCAAATCTTTCGTTCACTCTTAGAATGTGCACGGAAGACTCGCCCTGCTGTTGTTCTGGGCTCCGACCTCTTTTAAGCGTGCATAAAGCCAGAACAACGCATCGTTCAGGTCGTGGGCACAGGGCACAGCTTTCAGTGAGTGAACAGCTTGCATAACTTACAGGTGAATGCCATGCGGCATACTGTTAAAATGGTGAACACGCCACACATCTTCTGTTCTTAACACCCAGCGCGATGTGTGGGCGCCATGCCAAGCTGGTGAATGCATCTGACAACCTCTGCTCTTAAAACGTATTGCGTTGTGTGGATGCAGTGTTGGTCAAAAGCAGCGGACACACGTCGTTGTGGAACACGCTGATGGCATGTGGGCTCCGTATCCTGTTTCTTCAGTCCCATGCTATCATGCATTGTGTATCAAGAGTCCTCAGAAATTAGTGAAGTTTCATCACAGTCAGTTGACATAGTTTCTTGACGTTGTGTTTAATAGTATGTCTCTTGTATTCAGATGCAGCGCACCTACCACCTGCTACCAAATGTAGTGTGTAAGCATGTCGAACAGTTGGCCAACTGTTGCTCTCTGGTTTCTCTAGGATCCTGTGGGACATCTAGTCAAATCTGCTTGGCTTTCATTCTGCGCAATGTATGTCCCAGATCTCACCTCTGTTTGCTCAGTCTCTTGGTCAAGCTCTTTTAAATTGTCGCCAATGAGGTATGTGTGTCAACGGGGGAAGCTCACCAAATCTTTTCAGCTCGTTTCGATCGAACAGAGTGGCCTTAACCTGGTTCACTTTTTGCGTGCAGCTTTGTGCAGTTGAAACAAGACGGCAAAGTTGAGAGTGATGACTATGCTTTCAAAAGAGAATGCGCGCAGATGATGATCGCTAGTAGCTCCACTGGCAAATATTAGATAGGAGTTATAGGTATGCACAACTCCACTGGCAAGTATCAGAAAGGGTTCATGGGCAAGCACATTTCCGCTCTTTTAAGTTGTGTCTACAACATAGTTATCCTCTTATCTTGCTGTGTCATTTCGGTCATCGAGGGCAGTATCTCAAGTGTATCACCATTTGAGGCAATCTTTGGTAAGGCGAGCCATTGATTCCCTTGTTATCTGTGAACATAACTATCAAGCACTCCCCCTTGCTCTGAAACATGACGTTACATGAAACATGAAGTTACACAGAGCATGCTATTCTCTCGGCAGCTGCTTGGTACAGTATTATACGGTCGTTTGGATAACATTCAAACCAAAACCGAAGAGTTTGTGTACGATATTTCACCCGTCGGTTTCAGGGTTCCTTTAGATAAGGCCAAAGACCTGCTTAGTGAGAGATGAACTGACATCACAGGTGTGGGTGTGTGTATCTTATATATGCATACGTATGTATGGCATACTCCATGTATACCTACTTGTTCATGTACATACAATTAGTGCTATAATTACCTTACATGTGAGCCTTCCTGCACCTATCTTATTGTGTCTGTTTGTAAGTGCGATTATCATATCATTCGATATAGTATTGATATTATTCACATCGCGATCGGCTGGGATATTGCCTTGTAAAGAGCATGAAGGCACTACTGGTGTCTTTTCCCGAAAGATTTGCTGTGTCTTAGCTACGCAAAATATAGAACGTAGCACGTCACCATCACCAAACTGCCAATGCCAAGCAATCCCTTTGTGTAAGAGTTGGTACTCATGGCCGTGCAGCACGCCTCGCCACAGACCGTGCCGCCAATACAGTTTTTGCATTCCAACTCCTCGTTGGGGTGTCATCACTTTTCTACGAGAAGATCGAATAATGCCAAAAAGGGGGCTCACGCGAGGAATTCGATCGGTTCCAACTCCTCGTTGGACGAGACTGCGGAACGAGAAGCGAGGATGCTTTGCCTCAGATGACAGTCGATGTCTACTGCCACAGTCAAAATTCCTTATTCGCTCGCTCAAGTTGCAATTTGATATTTTGTGTCGGAGTCCACGTGGCACAATTTTATTTGGATTGCAGATTATATATTTATTTTCATAGATTTCTCGTCCAGAATCCAGCGAGGAAAAAGGGGATACAAAAACTGTAATGTCCGCAGCACAACTCGCCACAGACTGACTCATCTCAACCTCACCTTGTACAGATTGTCCTGTGCGCTGAGAAGCAATATTCCCTAGAAGCTTTCCACTGTATGTGATCGTTGAGGCTGTTGAAAAATCAACAGCGTAGAAAAATCACACCAGAATAAAACGCCGGTTATGTAAATTTGATTCGAAACCAGTGGAGCGCGATGTATCTACACGGTGAGAAAATCTTATTAGATGAGTGAATCTGGACTACTGGTTCCATATATCTGGCGATATCTGAAGATTACCGACTCATCAGTCATTCACTTCTACCAACGGCTGAAGGGGGTCCCTATATCTTTTAGTCAGCACAGAGCTTCAAGCGAAAACTGGTTAATGGTCACCCCATTTGTTTATCAAATAAAGTGTACTACCTGGAGTTTTTGCTATGCGTTCACATCTACACACATCGACTGGTGCAGCTATACATCTGTTCACAGCAGCACACGCAACCACGTGTAATGTATCTATGCTGCGTCTTCTTCATCACTGCTGTCATGAAAAATCTCCCTGTACATTTCATCATCCGCAGGTGGAAACTCCAAGCAGAGCGACTCTGGCGGCGGGCGCTGCCGAGAAGGAGGGCGGCTCAGAGTACTTGCTGAAGCTACGGCCTCTTTTGCAGTCGGTCCCAGTTCAGCACGTGCACTGCGGCTCCGAGATTGTGAATTCATGGTTGTCATGGGGCGATCCATGGTAGGAGCATAATTTTGCCCGAGGTTGGAGGCAATGTTCCCCATGCCTGTCTCCGCAAACAGATGCAGAGCTTCTGGAGGGGGCTTCTGCCTTGAGGGAGGGCGCTCCAGGTCAGTTGCCACACCTGCAGCATATCGGAGCACGCAGACCGGGTGAAAATCTCACAGAGCAAGGCCGTTGGAGACAAAAGTTCCGTTGCTCTGGAGGACCTTCAGATTCAGATCTTACACAGCGATCAATCACTTTGATTGTTCACAGTCTCATCTTGCAGCGTATTGTGGACACGCCGTCTCAAGCACACCTCTTCAAGAGTCTGTTCCTAATGCGCATCGAAGGAGCGAATACGGCAGCTCTGAGCAGCCTAAAATCTCTAAGCCCATTACTGTTGGGAGCAGGACGCAGGAAGATTCACTCCAATTTCGCCACTTTAGGAATACCCTCAGGGATAGTTGTTGAGGCAGACTCCGTTCCTATTCCTCAAGGAAACTGGCCAACTCCAAAAAACGACGCAAGCAATGCTCCAAAAAGGAAAGGCGTCGCTGCGCACCTTCGGCACGGGCATGTGCGCTTGAGACCCGCAGTGTCTGCTCCCCCACCTTGAGCATCCGGCGGTCCTGCGCCTGGGCGCGCGGCTGAGCATCCTTTGGAGAGAACAGCGCCCCGGACATTTCTGCGAGGTCCACCTGTTTCGTGTCACTTGCCGTGGAGCTCGTTTCCACACCTCCAGCAGCCGAGCGAGACCCCCCTTCTGTGGCAGGGCGAAGGTCATAGGCATTGCCGGCTGCAGGGCTCTCATTCGTGAAGCTTGCCATCGGATTTCTCCTCTGCGCAATCCTCTCAGTCATCCCTCACCCTCTCAGTCATCTTCGAGATTGCACCTGAAGAGAAGAAAGATCGTGAATCCATTGACAGGCATGATCCATCACAGAGCATTTCCCCAACTGAGTGGGTACTTCTAAGGTTAAGCTAACACAATTGTATGATCAAGTCCACATACAAGCTCTAGGACTCGCTTCTTCGAGGCTCCCAGTGAGTGATGCTTCGCCGGCAGCTTGCACTGACTTCCTTCCCCACGAATACCTTCTCTGATTGCACAATAATGTTCCCCCACAGTACAGCATGATGCGCCACCAGGGAATAGAAGTTGGGTTCACGCGACAAGTGTGAAGTTTGAGCCGCACTGCACGCATCCTGCTACCGCATCCTGCTTGGAAAAATCAAGACGCTGTGTGCAGAAGAGCACGCCCAAGAGGGCGTGCCACATCAGCAAGGTGGTTGGCTTGGGGGGGGTGTAGGTAGTTGGCTTGCTCACCGGGGAGGCATTTGGTCCGCCCGACCGAGTAGCCTGAGTCGTCCGATGACTGCCCGCCCCCTCTGAGGCCCCTCCCTTCGGTAACTCAAGGGGACCACCGAAGGTCACCGAAGGTCTGCTTGGGCGGGGTACCGTAGACCCGTCTGCAACCTCATCCTCACTGTCCGAGGACTCATTATAGTCTGGGGGCATGATCATATCGTCGTCGTCACTTCCAGGCTGCGCGTCGAGCTTTGCCCAGGACTCGCAGGTCGACCCCAACCCATTGTTTGTATTGGACTCCGCGGGCGTCGTTAGCAGCGAGGCCATGTAATCCTGCGCACCACGAAAGACCCCCCAACACTCCCTTCACCGGTCTTGCCTTCGCAGCCTGGAACGGCGCGCCTCCAGAAGCTACACCTCTCTAGGAGCGTGCCACACTTTTCTTTGCAGCTCCTGGGCTTGCATCAATAACAGCCCCCAGAATAAATTTCCGTCACCACGTGGCACGACGACCGAAGTCAGCCCGACCCTCACCTCAAAGGAGAAATCAGCTTGCCAGGCACAGGGCGGGGCCGTGACGTGACAATGCGCTCATAACATCTGATATCCTGAGCCAACAACTGTTTGAGCCACGTGTGCACGTCGCAGCCCCTGCCCTGTCACCATGGTGATGCGAGCTGTTACATGCAAAAAAAAGGGCACCAAAAGGCAAACTCTGCGGCAAATGGCACTAGAGCATCCTCATGGGGGTGTGTGGGTGTTATCGACCTCCGGTGGCAGGGCGAACAGCTAAAAGAGCATGCAACAGTTACATTCATAACGAATGACACTGAGCCGGCATCGGCAGGGCATTGAAGAGCTCTCCTCCAAACCCAGAAGACGCACACATAGTGCAAAGGCATACACCCTCAACATCTCTTCACAGGTAAAGACCAGGCAGCCCACCAATCCACCTCACCCGTAAAGAGGCAGATAAGAGGCGGTACCCGGAAGCCATTACCACAGAGAAGCCCAAACCCCGCCCAGCAGCCACATGCAAGATCCCTGTTCATGACCGGGTCCCAAACCCCGCCCAACAGCCACATGCAAGATCCCTGTTCATGACCGGGTCCCAAACCCCGCCCAACAGCCACATGCAAGATCCCTGTTCATGACCGGGTCCCAAACTCAGAACCACAAGTCGGCCATCACGTGCACGATCCAGTACGACGCTATCAAGGGAAATCACGAGATAGGCATCCTCTTCTGCTTGTCGAGCCGCGCTGCAGTTCAGGTAAACGCCAAAGGGAAAGCATCTATACGCCTCCCACGACCTCATAGCATCGAGGCTCACAACCAGATGCCGGACCTAACACCCAAGAAAAAAACCTTTCCCCTCCGATGCAATGACCAGCAAAGACATATGGACCTGCCCTCCTGTCTGACGCCCTGTGGGCCCAATATGCGTATCTCACCAGCAAAGACATATGGACCTGCCCTCCTGTCTGACGCCCTGTGGGCCCAATATGCGTATCTCACCAGCAGAGACATATGGACCTGCCCTCCTGTCTGACGCCCTGTGGGCCCAATATGCGTATCTCACCTGCAGAGACATATTGACATACCCACCACCCTGGGGGGTTTCACTGGGGGTCTCGCTCTTGTTGTTGGGGGGAGCCATGGACGCGGATTTCCGCTGGGCCTGCCCGGCAGTTTTGGGGGCTGGCGCCTCCCCTTCCTTCTTTGCTGCCTTCTCACGTCGTAGCTGCCCAGATAGGTACTCCCGCGAGTTGGCGCGCGGGGGCTCCTTCCGCGACACAGGACCCCTCCACCCCTCGATCCATATCCTTCACCAACCTTGTAAGCACAGTGGAGCGATACTTCTGAAGGCGTCACATGTGGCATATTCGTCGAACGGGAGTTGAGGTGTAAAGGAACCATACCGTTGACGGGTGTCACGTGTGGCATAGTCCTTTGACGGGTGTCACATGTGGGCATAGTCTTTTGACGGGTGTCACATGTGGCATAGTCCTTTGACAGGAGTTACGGTTGGTGCCCTCTTGTGATGGAAGTTTGGAGGGAGGCGAGTGTCTCAGACGCAACTTGCTAGTGCAGACTGCAAACATTGAGAAGGCAGGCTCCTTTGATACAAGTCATAGGGATGGCCCGCGTGTTTGGCGTGAGCCGAGGGGTGGCGAGCTTGCTCAGGAACGCACGTGGCAAAACGAACAGAATTGAAACTCGAGGCTCTTGCGGAGGTGGAAGTTGCGGTCAAAAAATAAATCTATTGCAGGAGCACCGCGTGCACGGTACGGGCAAGGGCGCAGGAGGGCAAGGGCGCAGGAGGGCAAGGCGCGAGAGCCACCTGCTTAGGGGATCCAGCAGTGCCCACGAGCCGCGCCTGGTGCCGCCATGCCGGAGAGTCGCTGGAGACAGAGGTCTCGCCCGAAGGCGCCATGCCCGATAGGCCTGCAGAGGGGCTCCCGGGGGCCGCCTGGGCAGGGGCAGCAGCCCCGGTATAGGTGCAGGCGGGGGCAGTGGGCTGATTGATCTGATAGAGTAAAGATGCCGCTGAGATGTTTCCAGTTACACGCTTCGTCTGTGTAGGGGTGCGGCTGCCGCCGCGACTCGTGCTCTTGGATGTGCCTTGCCTGCTGATCGACAACCCGCACGTGAGGGGACGGCGAGAACGGCAGGGTTGATCACGAGGACGTTTCGCAGTGCACAGAGAGGTGCTCAGCCCGTGAGAGCGGAGTCGAAAAGGGAGGCGCCAGATGTACACCACTCCAAGACTGGTGCCTACGCGTCCCAAACAGCTCGGTTGAAACCAATACATGGTACTGATCGTGGATTCTATTTGCACCCGAGGATATCTACAGATAACTACAGGTAAACTAGGGAGTGCCTCGGGCCGACAGGAGGCGTGTGACTAAGAAGTTGCAGGCACCAGGGGTGAAGAAAGGCTAAAAGTCTTTTAAGTGCGCCCACAAAGTGCTCGCAGGGGGCATGAAAACCCCCCGAAGTACGGCCACCACAAGTCGAGAGGAGGCGCTTGGCAAGTCTGCGGCCGGGCAGGCGCCACAAGCAGGCGAGAGTGCTGAATAATCTGTCTGCCGCATAGTGGGAGCCACTATCGGGCGCCTGTTGAGCAGCGAGTCTGCCGCATAGTGGGCAGCACCAGCGGGCGCTTGTTGAAAAATAGTAGTCGTTTGTAAAACCACGCAGCTGTCTGGAAGCTGCCGCATAGCTAACGGGGAGTGGCAGCTGCCGTGCTACTGCGAAGCGGAGGAAGAGGCTGTCAGTCGTTGGCAGGCTCCGAGTTTGCACACCTGTCGCTGGATGCTGCTGCGGGGCTCTTGTACGCGCTGCCACTTGTGCTGCTGTTCACTGCTGTTCGTTTGGCTGTTGCAAAATCGTGAAGAGGCTTAGGGGAAATAGGACAAGTTCTACGTAGACTAGCGAGGGCAGTCTGCTGGATGTGCGTTTGAACTCGGTCGCTGTCGCTGTAGTGTCGGCTAAAGTGCTGTTAAACGCTTAACGACGACGGAAAACTTTCCTACGCGCCTTCTGTCCCTCTCTCGTTTCGAAGGAACAAGCGTATCCTTGCACCGTTTAGTGAACATGACTCCCGAGATATCATGAACAAACGTGGGCACTGTATATATAAACATATATATACATACAACACACTCACACACACACACGTATATATATATCTCTCAGAGATGAAATAGACCCCGAGAGGCCTCGAGTCCAAGTGAAGGAGTCAGAAACGACTGTCAAAATCCTGGGAACCGAGCGTGAGTCACCTTGGGAGGTGGGAGTTTTCGGAGGGGGTGTTCCTGGGGCGCGATTCGGCCGACCCTGCTGCGCCGCCAAGCGGCTTAATGCGCGATCATTGCTAGCCGTAGTGGGAGGCGTCTGCGGCTTCTTATCGGCGCCGGTCGTCTTGGAAGCGCGATCGCTGTTGGAAGCACCGTTTATGTCGCCAGAGGGGTTATTCTCGTCATCGCCCGCGGGAGCGCGCTTGCTGCGGTTTGGTGTAGCGAGAGCTTTAGTCCGCTGTGGGGTGCGTGGCGGATGCGCTGCTTTACCATAAATGTTGATTGCCGCGGCGGTAGAGCTATCTGCGTGGCCTGCCATCTCACCATCCTATGTCGCGCATAGGATGGCACCCCACGCGGCGCCCGTCAGTAAAAAGATGTTGATAGTGTTCGAAGCTTGGTACGCGAGGAAGTGAAATCCCCTTCAAGTTCAGTGAGGTGACCGCTTCACAAAATAAACCCGTTCCGAACTTTCTCCCGCGCACTACGAAGTGGTCGAAACCTGCCCAAGGACTCCAATATTGCACGAAGACAGTTTCACCGCCACCGCTAACGCTTGTAGACCAAGAAGGTTGCGTGCTAAGACTTTGAACGCAAGCCCGAGAGCTGGGCGACGACCGTGCCACGTGGCTAGCAAGGCGAGCCCAGGCGCTGCACTGTCCGAGACTTCCAGCCAGACCCCAATTTTCGGGCACATCGCGATGAATAGGAACCAGCGGTGTGCGGAGGGTGTGATTCCGTGAAAAAAAGGAGAGGTCCCTGACAGATTCAGAGTGCCGCGCGCGCAGCAGACGACACGACGTTCGGCATGTGAGAGAAGCCAGCAAGGACAACCTACTCACAGCCCAGCAAAGAAACCGCACTCTGCAGTTGACGAAAGTAGGTAAGGTGCGAGTGTGAAAGTGTGACTTAAGTGCCAGGTTGCTGACGCTTTAACATGAGCTGTGAACGGGAACATGTGGCACACCGAGCCGCGGCTACTCGGGTATATGGATCGGAGGCAACGCAGGACTGTCCTGGGTTAACACTTACCGAGTGGCGATATTTGCTGCCTGAGTTGCCCTGCAAGCTGTCACATCGGCCCCTGACACCTTAGGGTAGGACCACTGATGGGCAAAAAGGTGCACCGCAAACACAAACTATATTGGAAACAGCAAGTTCGACGAGAACAGATATTGGAAACGAGATGCTCCTCTGCTCACTACGAATACCTGTGGTCAAGTCCGTCATCATCATCACGGCTTTTCCCACCTCGCGTGCCTGGACGTGACCCGTGCCTGGACGCGAGAGGCCTGCGGGGTGGTAGAGGCAGCGCATCAGCTGCGTTCCTTTGTGCTGCAAGAATAAAGAGGTGCAGTATGCAGATATGCGTTGGTGCTGCTTAAAATCGTACCGCGCTGCATCATAGAGCGACAGAAGTTCGTGCTCACTCATCACTCCGGCCGCTTGCAAACGTGATTCTGCAGCTGACTCCGCGGAATATTAGTTCACGCTGCCTTGCCACCTCAGGCCAAAGGTTAGCCTCAAGTCCACACCAATCTGCATACTACACGCTGGATACCCATCTTTAAACGCAATCCATAGGGAGAGGAACCGTTATATTGCCGAAGAAATCCGTCGAACAAGTTAAACGGAGCGAGTTTCAGGCTCGGTGACGCTGTTGGAGAGCTTTTTCTGAGGCCATTTCCGCTCTCAAACGGCAAGCGAAGGAAGGGCAACAGCACCACAGTCGAGTGTCACTCTGAGCTCTACAGTACGTAGGGCTCTATATTATGAGAAGTTCACGGTTTAAACCACGAAATCTCGATCATAGCGAAACTCGACCATGGTCGAGATTTCTCAACTACGTTTCGCTATCCATATGCAGCTCCACACGCCATATATGGCGTGTAGGTCCCCCCTTGCGCTTTTCGGGCGGTGGAAGGCGCTCCATGGACAAGGCAGAGGAAGACACGTTAGGGGGAGCTTAAATACCCCCAAAGGAAGAATTTTTGGTGGTGGGGTCGGGGTGTAACACGCGCAATTTGAGTTATACGAATGGATGCAATGGGGCCAATAAAATATGTCATCAACACATAGTAGGTTCAATGCAAGCTACCTTAGAGCGAGTGGGATTAACGGGATGGGGTCATGGGTGGTAATATACATCCATGGGGGTGTGTTTGAGTTTGTATTAACGCCATGGGTCGGTTGGCATCGAACTCCTGCTGTGGAGGTGGGGTGGCCTGAGGGTTGGCCACAGGGGGGTGAGGGATTTAAGG
>LGRX02008246.1:0-44395 GCA_001247695.2 Cymbomonas tetramitiformis | reverse complement strand
AAAAGACTTTTTCATATAAGGCTATTGATATATAGACAAAATATATGTATTCTATTGAAGGGAAACTACCCAAAAAAATGTGCGTTTTAACTATAAATGAAGAAGCATTTATGTTCCAAGATTTATTCCCAAAATGATTTATGTAAGACCAGCTATAATATAATTTCCAAGTCCAAAGTAAAAGAATACTCCTTTAAAAGAAAGACTTTCCAAAATGAAAAAGACTTTTATAATGATACCACAAATGAATCTATGAACAAACAAGTAAAAGAATACAAACTTCAATTAAACAATTTGTTTCAACAATTAGCCGAACTTCAACCATCACAAATAAGTCAAATATTTTCAAATGAATTAACTCCTATGCTGTTATCTCACGCGGATACGACATTGAAATCGATCGATTTACCCCCCATAAACGCCAATTTGGACCCCTTAGACACCCCCTATCAAGGCATTCGATAGCTCAAAATGTGCCTAACGATGCCAAGAAGAACTTGGTTGCAAGCACGAACACGTATGTCTTCATATGCACCTTAACAAGGAACGGTCTAGCCGACCATGCCGTAGAAATTCCAAATGCCATAACAGCATAGGAGTTAAGAGATAAAGCATATCTTGTTGGAATTTCCTCTTATTTAGGATCAAGAAATTTTCAACCGGACTTAAATTATCCCGGTGGGTATGAACACACAACTTTCACTACGGCTCAACAACAATTAAATAAAGAATTGTTAAATAATAGATTCAAATTAGATCCACATTTGTCTAATTACGATGCAGCCGTTTTTAATAACGGAAATAATAAGGTTAAAATAGCATACCACGGGGCAAGTTCTAACCCGTCATTTTTGAATGAGGACAAAGTAGATATTCTTTCAGTAATTAAAGGAAAACATTCACAACAAAAATCTTTCAAACGCGCTGAAAATGTTTATTTGAAAACTTTGCAAAAATACCCAAATCATCTGAGTGTATAATTCTGTCCGAGGACCTTGACCTTGTCTTATATAAGGTTTGTGACCTTCAATCATTATTGGATTATATGTTGGTAAATGCTTGTAAAAGACATATATCATTTCATGACTTCTCAAAGGCATTTGATTTGCATGATAAAAGCCTAATGACATTGTTTTCTCATATACGATATCATATCGAAACATCTTCTTATTACTTTCAATAATGGCATGTCCAAATTCAGTGGTAGTACTAAAGATATAGGCTGAATGTCTTTTACCTATTCTCATTAATTCAATCCATAATTTATCTAAATCGAAGGGAATCTTATCCCAAGAACAATTTGTTTGACCATATGGTAAATCACAAATGAAAAGGTCTATTGAATTTCTTGGTATGTTAGGGAAAATGTTAAAACAATCATCGTTATGAGTAGTATACTACCGATTATAACGCCCCTCCAAAACCCTAAAGACGATAATAAATGATTAATAAATACAAGAGAAAACCCTAAAGAAATAATTACGTAATAAATAGATTTCGCACCGCCCAAAGATGTCCCTAACAATTCAATGTCATGATTAGGATACTTTTTCAATGTGTCTAAATATACCTTTTCAGCTCTTAAAAATGAATCTCGTGTTGCATGTTTACCTTTAATCACCGAAAATATGTCCGCTTTATCTTCATTTAAGTAGGATGGATTTGACGACGCACCGTGATATGCAATATGTATTTGATTATTTCCATTATTGAGTACTACGGCGTCATAATTTGAAAGCTCCGGGTCGATATTGAATCGATTGTTGAGAATATCTTTATTCAATTGTCTTTGAGCGGTCACATAGGTGTTATGCTCATAACCGCCCGGAAATAACAAATCAGATTGATAATTTCTTGAACCGAGATAAGAAGATATTCCAACATGGAGAGCCTTTTCCCTAAGACTATTGGAAAACGATTGTTGAATTTGTGACGGTTGCAAATCACCTACTTGTTTGAACAAGCTATTCATTTGAACTCTATATCGTTTCTTTTCACTTTCATTTGACTCATACCTTTTATATAAATCTGAAACCGAATTAGGAGTATCCATGTTATTAGGAAAACTGAATATCTTATTTGATGAATTCAGCACTTTGTTATTGCAGAAATTATTCAACGGTGAGCACAAAGACCCTTGCATACTAATATAATAACATAGACTATATAAATGACTTCTAATTATTCAATATCACAATACACCAAAGATAAAGCAAATTAACTAAAAGTATATGTAAAAGTTTCAACTAATAAAAATAAAAACTTGATGTGTTTGATAAGAAAAATGATAAGAAAATAGCAAGTATTGGAGCAAGAGGTATGATGGATTATCCATCTTATATGAAAGCAAAAGGTATTAAATTTGCTAACCAAAGGAGGAAGTTATACAAGTTGAGACACAATAAAGATAGACATAACAAAAGTACTAATAGCTATTTCGCTGATAAGTTATTATGGTAAAGTTTCAGAAATACAAATTTACAATTTTACAATTTCGCGCGCTATAATATAATATAACTGAACGGATTTTACAAATTGCTGTGGTAAAGTTTTAAAACCCACAATATATGTACACTGTTACAAAAGGTAAATTGCCTATTGTGTGCTATTATTGTATGCTATTATGTATGCTATTTACTGAGAACTATCTAAACCAAGATCGGACATAACGTTAGCTAAATCGGTATCAGCTGTATTGGCAGGTTCGTCAGGGGTAATGCCACCCATTAACTGAAGTTCTAAAAAGCTAATTCGTTCAGTCTTCTCGTCGTTAGAACGCTGCAAGTTATGATAATTGCGTTCGAGTTCGTCGTGTCTACCTCTAAGAGTATACAACTCTTGAAGTTCCTGAGCCTGTATGTCCAAACGAGTCTCAATCGCAGCAATTCTCTCAGCAATGTTCGGGGGTACACCCCCAGACTTCTCCAGTATATTTAATCGCTCATGGGCTTTTTCAACCCAGTCACCTCCGAAAACATCCCAAGCGTGGTGGGTATATGCTTTGGCGACACACCAAGTTTCCCATTCTGTCGTATAGTCACCTTTGATTATTTCCACCACGTTATCGACATATTTCAGAAACTCCTCAGTGATACCAAACGCGGGCTTTGCAATGCTAGCGAAGACGTCTTCTTGTTTGTCATCCCCCCCTTCGTTCTCGTCCTCTTCCTCAGCCGCATCAAGCTCCTCCTCTTTCTCTTCTTCTACTATTTCCCCTTCCTCAGGTTCTGCTGACTCGACAGGGATGTGAGACGCATTAGATGTCTCCCCAAACATAGAATCGGGTCGGGTAGCGAACAAGTTCGGATTAGGCGGACGAACGGATTTTATCTGGTGAAACCCGCACAAACCATTGAACTTTACAGGGAACTTACACTTAGTCCCGTCAAGTTTAGTGGCTTTACATTGCGGAGTATTTGGTGTATCCTTGGCAGGTGCTTTATCTTTTTTCGGTGCCATGGTTCAAAGTTCAGAGAGTGAAGGAAACGCCCTTCTCTTAACAGAGTTTCCATGAGTTACCTCGCGCGAAAATATGTAACGAGTGTCACGTGCGTCAGTCGGTCGCTCTCCGATTAGTTCTGTTAAGAACTGCAAAAACGGACAGATTTTGCAAAAACGGACACGATTCTGTAAAAGCCGACACTGGCCGTGTTTAACCTAATCATTATCATGGTCAACCGACGCAGATTAGTTCTGTTAAGAACTGCAAAAACGGACAGATTTTGCAAAAACGGACACGATTCTGTAAAAGCCGACACTGGCCGTGTTTAACCTAATCATTATCATGGTCAACCGACGCAGTCATGCGATGCTCGTTGTCATCGCGACACCCCCCGTTGTTTAAAACCGTAAGATAAATGTTTTAGAAAAGAATCTAACGGTGTCAATTGTAACATGACGTTATAATGTAGAAGCATTACGTTATGATGTAGAAGAATTACGTTATAATGTAGAAGCATCACGTTATAATGTAGAGACCGTCCCCTTTACCGTGGACACCCTCCCCTTTACCGTGGACGCCCTCCCCTTTACTGCAGACACGTACCGTATCACTGTGATTACCCCCCCCTTTACCGTGGACACCCTCCCTTTACCGTAGACACCTACCACTTTACAGTAGCACCTACCACAGTTAACAAACTTCTGTAAACACTCGCGTTTGACTGTAGGTAGCCATGAACACAATGAATATGGATTACGAAGAAGTGCAAGAAATTGCGGAAGTGGGAAACCAACTTGACAACGAAGCTGTAGAACTGCGTACCAACACTTGGACTACGCTCCAAAGTTCGCATTCAGCAAACAACGAACCCGTCACTTTCGGACCGAAACACCACGCGGCTATGACAGGTTTTTTTAAGACCCCTTTTGTTCGTAATGGCGAACGATATATTATTTACGGGCATTCCTGCAAGGGGTCTCCCCCCTTTGAGATCAAGGTTAAGTTACCTTACAACCGCCGTGACGACGGCGAGGACTTCAAGCCAAACCGCAACGCTGAAAAGGAGTTCACGTCGGACGAACAGGCACTGGTAGACATACTGCATCGCAACGCTGACGTGAAGGAACTGGAACGTTACCGCGACTACATCCCCAAGTCCTTCGCCATTTTTGAAAGCGGGTTGGTCGAGAAAGCGAAACAAGACTCGATAAAGCAGGCTCAAGAAGCCATGCTTGCCAATATGACTAAAAAACAACGTCGTGCCTACGAAGCTGCTATGGCAGCCGCGGGATCGGACAGCGATGAAGACGAAAAAGATGCAGAACCTGTTTCTGACGAACCCGAGAGGCCCGGATTGCTTAAACAAGTGGCCGAAGCAGCGGGCAAAATCGCCGGCGTTGTGGCCGGTGCGAACAAGCGTCAAAAAATAGGCCTTTAGAACAAAGCAACAAACAAAAACACTTCTTGTATTACAATAGCTATTAATAATATAATAGTTGTATTTCTGTTTTTGTCTACTTACTGTGTTATTGTCTACTTCTTTTGTGCTAACTTCGCTTGTCGATTGCGTTCTTTCTCTTTGTCAAAAGGAGGGGGTACTTCCTCGCCAAGTTTCACAAAATACCCTAAGTAATCCGTGCACTCATCGCACAATATGAAGTCCTTGTCTTTGAAACCTTTAATGTCAAACACGTGAACACTACCTTTCGCATTACCTTTGTTGAAATAACAACAAAAGTAGCATACTTTCATTTCGCACTCCCATGGACTATCCATCTTATATTAAATCAAAAGGTATTAAATATGCTAACCAAAGGAGGAAGTTATACAAGCTAAGACACAATAAAGATAGACATGAAAAAGGTACTAATAGTTATTATGCCGACAAATTGTTGTGGTAATAATGCGACAAACAAATGCAACCCGAAGTTTCACTATCAGATTCCACAACAATCACAGGTTTCTTTTTTGATTTCTTTACATATTTCTTTTCGATTATTTCCGGTTCAGATTTTTGTTCGATTTTTTCAGTAATTTCAGGTTCTTTTATCGATGATTTTATTTTATTTTGAGCAGCCTCCAACACTTTTTTGTTTTCTAATTCTTTAGCAAGTTTGATATCCTTTTTGGCTTCAGAATTGTTTTTTCTTGTTTCCGTAGCTTTTAATCGAGCAACTTTTAATCGTTCTAGAGTAGCCTCATCAGTAATTTTTTGACCTTTTTTAAAACCCATATTAGAATACACAAGAAAATAATTTTCTAATCATTACTTATCATGTCTATCAATTTTTAATGACTTTGATTTAAATTCTAACTCTAACTCTAACTTTAACTCTTACTCTAACTTTAACTCTAACTCTAACTAGAAAATAAAATCAGTTTAATGTATAATGTTTGAAATAAATACGTGTGATTTCTTTCAATTTGGGACAATTATCGTTGCTTTGATTCATGCTATAGGATATAATATGAGACGGTCTCGATGTAAACAATTAGATTGTCTTTGTATAAAGTGCGAAAGAGATATCATGAATTCAAAAGAATTAAGTATTGATAAAATTGTGTTTGAATCTGCTTAAAGATTATAAGTTCTATATTATAACAATGAGTGAAATTGATACACATTCTCCTAAGTACATGAAGGTTACTTCTAAGAATGGTAAGGTGTATTATAAAAAGCCTTTAGATATGAATAGGAGAGACAAAGGGAAATATTATGAAGCCAACAAACCATTGTTACAAAAGAATCTAACCTTAGACCGAATTTTGTTAAATAAAAATGTCGGTGTTTCAACGATGGAAAAGCATGGTATAGATAAAGTAAAAACTGTTGAAATATTCTCCAATAAAGTTACCGCAACTGATTTTCCGCTTCCTCTTTTGCCTATGAAAATTGAATTTTGATGAGCTTTTAACATGTTCGGTCCGGTTTTGATATTGAAAGCACTTCCATTTGGCACATCGATGTTCATATATTTTACCTTTACAATCTTCATTAAAGATATATGTATAGTTTGTTTATTATTTTTTTAAAAGAAACTAAAATAATGATAAACTTGCATAACGATGATTGTTTTAACATTTTCCCTAACATACCAAGAAATTCAATAGACCTTTTCATTTGTGATTTACCATATGGTCAAACAAATTGTTCTTGGGACAAGATTCCCTTCGATTTAGATAAATTATGGATTGAATTAATGAGAATAGGTAAAAGACATTCAGCCTATATCTTTAGTACTACCACTAAATTTGGACATACCATTATTGAAAGTAATAAGAAGATGTTTCGATATGATATCGTATATGAGAAAACAATGTCATTAGGCTTTTATCATGCAAATCAAATGCCTTTGAGAAGTCATGAAATGATATATGTCTTTTACAAGCATTTACCAACATATAATCCAATAATGATTGAAGGTCACAAACCTTATATAAGACAAGGTCAAGGTCCTCGGACAGAATTATACACTCATTACACCGATAGAACACCAACCATTTGTAAAGATGGAAAAAGGTATCCAAGAAGTGTAATCAAATTTTCAAATGGAAACTACAAAAGCAAACATCCTTGTAGTAAACCGTACGATTTATTCGAATGGATAATCAAATCTTACTCAAATCCTTACAATAATGAATTAGATTGTTGTATGGGTGTTGGAAATTCAGGTTTGGCATGTAAAAATCTCAAAAGAAACTATATCGGTATTGAAATTGATAAAAAATACTTCGAAATAGCTAAAGAAAATATTAATAGTTAGACCAATATTTATTCTTTATTTACATAGGTAAGACTATGCTTAT
This sequence comes from Cymbomonas tetramitiformis, assembly GCA_001247695.2. NCBI lineage: Eukaryota > Viridiplantae > Chlorophyta > Pyramimonadophyceae > Pyramimonadales > Pyramimonadaceae > Cymbomonas > Cymbomonas tetramitiformis. The sequence continues at coordinate 37,146 of LGRX02008246.1, read as the reverse complement.
AGTCATACACATATAGGTTAAAGGGAACATAAAGTAAACACTTCCTCACTTTTTTCAGTACGACAATATGAAAACACGAAACAAACTAACGGAAAAAGCAAAAGTTGCTGAAACTATTTTTATCGACCGATGCAAACCGGAATCGGAAACGGATGAGGACGATAGCAACTTACATATCCCTACCCCACCACCCCGCGATCCCTTCTGCCGACACCTCTCCGCGGAATCGCCCAAGCTGCCCGATGGGGGCGACGCAATGACGTGCTGGGAGTGTGAAATGAAAGTATGCTACTTTTGTTGTTATTTCAACAAAGGTAATGCGAAAGGCAGTGTTCACGTTTTTGACATTAAAGGTTTCGAAGACAAGGACTTAATATTGTGCGATGAGTGCACGGATTACCTTGGGCACTTTGTGAAACTTGGCGAGGACGTTCCCCCTCCTTTTGACAAGGAGAAAGAACGCATTAGACAAGCTAACTTAGCACAAAAGAAGTAGCAATGATACATACGAAGTTAGCACGAAAGACATAGCAATGTAGAACAAAGAATACAACTATTATTTTAATAGCTATTGTAATACAAAACAAGTGTTTTTGTGTGTGGCTCTGTTCTATAGGCCTATCTTTGGACGCTTGTTCGCATCGCTGAAACCTGTCGCTACTTTCACCGCTGCGTCTGCAACTTGTTTAAGTAATCCGGGCTTTTCGGATTCGTCAGGGACAGGGTCAGAAGCTTCTTCGTCTTCATCGCTGTCCGAACCCGCGGCTTCGGCAGCAGCCTTCGCTGCTAAATATGCAGCTTCTGCACGCTTCCTCTGTTTCTTAGACATATCTGCGAACATTGCCTCATATTTGTCTAACTCTTCCTGCTTTTTCTGAGCCACCAATAAACCTGACTCGTAAGTTGCAAAACTGTGTGCAATGTGTTCACGATACTTATTTAAAGTGTCCTTGTCAACACTAGACAAGAACTCCTTAGTACATTGCTCGTGCATACTGAATTCTTTTTCAGCCGTAGCTTTGGGTTCCAAGTCACTCGCATCATCCCGACGGTTATAAACAATCGGAACTTTAACTTCGAAAGCTTTACACCCTTTGGGTTTGTGTCCGATGATAACATAGCGTTCACCGTTCCTGACAAAAGGGGATTTCAGGAAAGACGTCAAAGCCTTATCGTTGGACAAGTTGTGAGCAATTCCCGTAGAACTGTGACCTGCCATCCTTTGAAGCCATGTTTGTTCTCGAGCTTTCAAAAGGTCTGCCGGTGTTTGTTCACCTTGTTTGGCAGTTTCTTCAACCTCAAAATCATCCATACCCAAAGTATTCATTGTCAGCAAAAACGGTTAACGAGCGGTCAAACGTTTGAGATGAAAAACAAACTTATTAATAATCTGTAATGTTTCCAGGGGTTTATCAGGGTTTTTGTTCAAATATGGTGTCATAGTCAAGCCCCCTGTACATTACGTTATATTTTTTGAGGTCATAGCTTAGGGTCTTTATATTACGTTATATTTTTTGAGGTCATAGCTTAGGGTCTGTATATTACGTTATATTTTTAAAGGTCATAGCAAAAACCCTTGATATGACGCAAAAATAATTTAATTTTCTACGTACGATTATAGATGACATTTATTAATCTTACGGTTTTAAACAACTAATCGAAGAGTGACCGACTGACGCACGTGACACTCGTTACATATTTTTGCGCGAGGTAACTCATGCAAACTCTGTTAAGAGAAGGGCGTTTCCTTCAGAATGCAGTCTGCTTTCGTGCTACTGTTTCAGCAATACCTGACAGATAAGTTGACCCGGAATTACGAGGTATTACTCCAGATAATTGGAGGCCTTACTCTTGTAATTCTTTTATTCAAACATCGTGTTGTGCTATTGACAGCAAGTATCGTATTAGTATTAATTGCGACCGCGTCTTTCACGTTCGAACGTTGTGTCTTCGGCTGCGTTGATTGCGTCTTTACAAGACTTGTAGAGCAGGGTGTCTGTCTAGAAATCCGGGCTAAATCGGGTCTGTCTGAACATACGTACTATCAGTGCGATCTCTCGTTGTTAACTCCAAAGTCCGACTTAGTGGAACTTTAAACATGGCTAAACGAAAGTGCCGAGGTACCACTACTAAAGGTGATAAGTGTGACAACACAAACCTGGTATCGGAATGTGGATACTATTGTGCCAGACATTGGCGACAGGCTCCCCAAGAAAAAAGAAAGAGAGAGGACGCCCGAACAGCGATGAAAGAGGAAGAAAGGAAAGAGAAGTTAAAAGAGAAGTTTCAGAGGCGGAACGAGGATAGTGGTGACACCGGTAAGACATCGGAAAAACCACAGTCAACTGCGAAGAGTACTGACACATCGCAAAAACCACCGACTGAGCCTGAGACCGATTCTGAAAAGGTGCCCGATGTGGTCCCTTGGAAGCGGTTCCAGCAAGCCGTGAGAGAGGCTGTAAAGGAGTCTCGTGACAGTGCTATTAGAGAGTTTTGTGATAAGTATGTGTCAGTGCATACATACAACGAAACCAAAACAGAATTGGAAACGTTAAAAACTCAGATGGCCACCAAGGAAGTGTTTTATGGTAAACTGGAAACTCAGTTGCAGAAACTGGGGACTATGCAAGTCACTTCCGATCGTATCTACTCAGAGTATATTACCTTGAGGGGTAACTTTGAGGTGCAAAGGAAAGCAAGTCTTGAAAAAGACAAACAAATTGCTCAATTGGACAGGGAGGTTGCAGACCTTACAGAAAAGTTGGGTTAACTGTCTACTGAAGACAATATCAACGCCGATCTTGCACAGCAACTTAGCATACAAATAGAAATAAATAGCACACATAGTAGTTGGTGCCTTTTGTAACAATAGTAAATAAAGTGTGGGTTTTGAAACTTTACCACCGCAATTTGTAAGTATAATAACTTTTTGTATTTCTGAAACTCTACCATAATAACTTATCAGCAAAATAACTATTTGTCCCTTTTTTATTTCTGTATTTATTATGTCTCAATTTGTACAACTTCCTCCTTTGCTTCGCATACTTGATACCTTTTAACTTAATATAAGATGGATAATCCATCATACCGCACGAACCGACACTCGCTAATTTTCCATCAGTTTTCTTATCAAACACATCAATCTTCTTATCTTTATTTGTTGATATCTTGACATATACATTCAATTTGTTTGCTTTATCTTTAGTGTATTGAGATATTGAATACTTACAAGTCATTTATATAGTCTATGTTATTATATTAGTATGCAAGGGTCTTTGTGCTCACCATTGAATAATTTCTGCAACAATAAAGTGTTAAATTCATCGAACAAGATACTTAATTTTCAAAATAACAATAATGTTTATTCAGTTTCAGATTTGAATAAAAGGTATGAGTCAAATGAAAGTGAAAAGAAACGATATAGAGTTCAAATGAATAGCTTGTTCAAACAATTAGGTGACTTACAACCGTCACAAATTCAACAATCATTTTCCAATAGTCTTAGGGAAAAGGCTCTCCATGTTGGAATATCTTCTTATCTCGGTTCAAGAAATTATCAATCTGATTTATTATTTCCGGGCGGTTATGAACATAACACTTATGTGACCGCTCAAAGACAATTGAATAAAGATATTCTCAACAATCGATTTAATATCGACCCGGAGCTTTCAAATTATGACGCCGTAATACTCAATAATGGTAATAATCAAATACATATTGCATATCACGGTGCGTCGTCAAATCCATCCTTCTTAAATGAAGATAAAGCGGACATATTTTCGGTGATTAAAGGTAAACATGAAACACGAGATTCATTTTTAAGGGCTGAAAAGGTATATTTAGACACGTTGAAAAAGTATCCTAATCATGACATTGAATTGTTAGGGACATCTTTGGGCGGTGCGAAATCCATTCATGTCGGTGAGAAATTCAATGTTCAATCAACGACCTTCAATCCATTTCTATCACATATACATACTCCTAAAGTCAATGGAAATGCACCGCAAAATATTCATCGAGTTGTAACTGATTGGGCCACTGCGGGAGCTTTGAAAATACCATCAAATTCAAATAGAAAGTTGTTTCATTACTTCGAAAACAAGAACCCTTATGATTTATTGAAAGCACCGTATCAATATATCACTTCGCCGCATAATCTCAAACAATTCTTTCAAATGCCAAAGAATAACAAAGTTAATAAGGTAAATCTATTGAAATCTACATTTAATACTATAGGGACCGGACTCGATGTGTTGATGTTCGGAAATGCTTTGAATGACGCAAGAAATCTTTCATCAAAAAATGTTGGAAGTGATGAATTTAACAATCGAATTTCAGAAGATTTGAATCCATTAGGACTGTTAGGAGTAAATTTCGATATCGACAAAAATTACTTGCATGACGACGCACCCTTAGAAGCAAGATTATTGGCCGATTATATATCAAACAAAGGTCCTCAAAGAATGACATCATTTGATAGAAGTATAGATAAATCACAATCAAATAAGTATACATCCATCAATGAAAATATGATTAAAGATGAAAATAATAATCTTTTGGTAAATTATGGAACGTGAACACTTAATCAAAATGCTCAGATTTTGTACCCTGATTTATCCACATTTCATATTGAATTGATTGTTGATGATTATATCAAAAGACCAAAACTATATGACGATATGTATAATGGAAACATTGAATTACCTTTACCATTGAATAGAGATTCAAAGAAAGATATTGAAATGAATAAAAACTATATTGATATTATAAATAGAGAAAGTCATGAGTGTAATATCTGAACGTACACTTTATTTATCAAGTGAAGACCTTTCATCGTTTGGTGATTCCAGAATTATCAATATCAATATACCAACACAATTAACAAACTATTAAAATACAAACAAATTGAAAATAATTGTAAACAGTTTTTCGGCTGCAAAGACTTGGTATACCATTAATGAATATAATGGAATTTTCTATATTGCTAAAATAAATTCTGATAATTTGTATGAATGTAGAATACCTGATGGAAATTATACAGATTTAAATGATTTAAAATCGATTTTAGAAACAATTATCTTAGATGTTCTTGTCGCCAACTTTGGGTTTGCAAGGCCTGCTGATAGCGTTGATGTTACTTACAATGCAATTTCAGGACGTTTTACGATTACACTTAGCAAACCTGCTCCCGATATTAAATTTGTTGCATTTTCAATAACCGGTGATTTTCAAGCAGTGCCAGGGAGTAATTTAGGTAATGCATTAAATAATATTTTTAATTCTCCCGGTAAATACAATGATGTAGACCATGTCTTAGGCGGACAAACAAATAAATCAGTTGCCGGTTTAGCAGATTTTTCACAGATTAAAGATTTGTTTGACATCGAAACCGTAAATGAAGTATTTATTTCCAAATTTCCCGGTAATTTGCAAACAAATGACGCTATTTTATCTCAGAATTTCATCGTTGCCAACAAACAATTTAGAAAGCACTAACCTTTCCAATAATTCAAAAGAGAATGTTATTATTTCCGGTGATATTTTAGGGAAAATTTTGCTACCTTCAGATTTAACTAAACAATTTATTACTTATTTAGATTACGATGAAAATTTTGCAATAGACATTCAAGCATCACAATTTACATTTCTTCGTATCACACTTACGGACAAAAAAGCAAGATTACTTCCTACCGCCGTTTCCCAAAATGGAATTGAACAGTCCATAAATTATGCATTATCTTTGAAATTAAAAGAATATGTAAATTAAAATTATATTATATATATTATAGAAAAAATGTCTTTACCGTATAGTCTTGCATTTGGACTTCAAAAACTAAGTGGATATAGTACTCAATATTTTCGTCTTGAAACGACAAACTTAACCGAAGTAAATCCTTACGGTGTTATAACTTTGAATCTTCCAGTTAATGTTTTGTGTAATCTGAAAAGTTTAAGTATGCATTGTAAAGGTCGTGCTAACAATCCTGCCATATCTTCTTATCTCGGTTCAAGAAATTATCAATCTGATTTGTTATTTCCGGGCGGTTATGAGCATAACACCTATGTAACCGCTCAAAGACAATTGAATAAAGATATTCTCAACAATCGATTCAATATCGACCCGGAGCTTTCAAATTATGACGCCGTAGTACTCAATAATGGAAATAATCAAATACATATTGCATATCACGGTGCGTCGTCAAATCCATCCTACCTAAATGAAGATGATTAAAGGTAAACATGAAACACGAGATTCGTTTTTAAGAGCTGAAAAGGTATATTTAGACACATTGAAAAAGTATCCTAATCATGACATTGAATTGTTAGGGACATCTTTGGGCGGTGCGAAATCCATTCATGTCGGTGAGAAATTCAATGTTCAATCAACGACCTTCAATCCATTTCTATCACATATACATACTCCTAAAGTCAATGGAAATGCACCGCAAAATATTCATCGAGTTGTAACTGATTGGGCCACTGCGGGAGCTTTGAAAATACCATCAAATTCAAATAGAAAGTTGTTTCATTACTTCGAAAACAAGAACCCTTATGATTTATTCAAAGCACCGTATCAATATATCACTTCGCCGCATAATCTCAAACAATTCTTTCAAATGCCAAAGAATAACAAAGTTAATAAGGTAAATTTATTGAAATCTACATTTAATACTATAGGGACCGGACTCGATGTGTTGATGTTCGGAAATGCTTTGAATGACGCAAGAAATCTTTCATCAAAAAATGTTGGAAGTGATGAATTTAACAATCGAATTTCAGAAGATTTGAATCCATTAGGACTGTTAGGAGTAAATTTCGATATCGACAAAAATTACTTGCATGACGACGCACCCTTAGAAGCAAGATTATTGGCTGATTATATATCAAACAAAGGTCCTCAAAGAATGACATCATTTGATAGAAGTATAGATAAATCATAATCAAATAAGTATACATCCATCAATGAAAATATGATTAAAGATGAAAATAATAATCTTTTGGTAAATTATGGAACGTGAACACTTAATCAAAAATGCTCAAATTTTGTACCCTGATTTATCCACATTTCATATTGAATTGATTGTTGATGATTATATCAAAAGACCAAAACTATATGACGATATGTATAATGGAAACATTGAATTACCTTTACCATTGAATAGAGATTCAAAGAAAGATATTGAAATGAATAAAAACTATATTGATATTATAAATAGAGATAGTCATGAGTGTAATATCTGAACGTACACTTTATTTATCAAGTGATAAATAGAGATAGTCATGAGTGTAATATCTGAACGTACACTTTATTTATCAAGTGAAGACCTTTCATCGTTTGGTGATTCCAGAATTATCAATATCAATATACCAACACAATTAACAAACTATTAAAATACAAACAAATTGAAAATAATTGTAAACAGTTTTTCGGCTGCAAAGACTTGGTATACCATTAATGAATATAATGGAATTTTCTATATTGCTAAAATAAATTCTGATAATTTGTATGAATGTAGAATACCTGATGGAAATTATACAGATTTAGATGATTTAAAATCGATTTTAGAAACAATTATCTTAGATGTTCTTGTCGCCAACTTTGGGTTTGCAAGGCCTGCTGATAGCGTTGATGTTACTTACAATGCAATTTCAGGACGTTTTACAATTACACTTAGCAAACCTGCTCCCGATATTAAATTTGTTGCATTTTCAATAACCGGTGATTTTCAAGCAGTGCCAGGGAGTAATTTAGGTAATGCATTAAATAATATTTTTAATTCTCCCGGTAAATACAATGATGTAGACCATGTCTTAGGCGGACAAACAAATAAATCAGTTGCCACATCACCGATGACGCACTATGACGCCTGGACGATAAATCGTTTACCGATCCGCTATTTGCGTTGTTAGTTCTCGGAGTTTTCAGAGCGTTGCACACCTCACCGAAAAATACAGAGTATATCGCTGCAAAAAAAGGAGGAGGGCTGCCGCATCAATATTTTTTGTAAAACATGCATATTTATCGCTCTGAGAAGTTGCGAGGTATGGGATGGCGTTGAGGTTGAGATAACCGCGGGAGTATGCCGTTGGTTTGCTAGTTTTCCGAGCGCTGGCTAATTTTCACTTTCGCGAGAAAACACACCATTTTGTTTTGAAGGGCTTAGAACGGTTCGAAGTTTTTTTAGACGTTTGTTTACGAATTTTTTGAGGATCGTATGTTTTCAGATTTCTCCCTTGTGGCAAAGTGTAAAGGGACGAAAGTCTTTTTTCCTCAGCAGTCGAATTATCGCTGATTGACCCGATTTTGGGTTTCAAGCGTTTACCGTGGCTAGGGACTACTAAACCTCCGATGCGCCCAGAATCTTGTGAAAATATTACGTTGGAAAACTTTTATTTTGGTCGCAGGCATATCCATATTACTACGAAGACGCTTTCCGACCGGACAGCCGATTTTTCCGATTTTCGGGTCTGGTGGCAGTGTGTGCCTCTTGCGAAAGGTTTTCGTCTCTTTTCGAGGTGGGTACACTTTCACAACCTCTAAAATTATCTGAGGAGCGAATATTTTGGCTTGGTTGGGAGTTTATATGCGCTTAGTTCTTATTTTCTGCATCGTACAACTTGGGTTTTGCAGGGGTATTTTGCCTCCGCCGGTCACATTAGAAACGCCCAGTTTCAAACGTTTCGATGCGTCGGTGTGGCAGTATAAAAGTTCATAAAGCCAGATCATCTTGGAATAAACTCCGAACAACTCTAGCTTTACTGAGTAACTCGTCACCTGTGCCATGGCAAACAATAAAGCTGTCCCACCGCACTGACCAGAATGTTCGGGTGTGCCGTGAGCCTCTTTGGTGTGACAGTCTGGAAGTTTGGCGAATGCCGCTCCAGCTTGGGCTCAAACCCAATCACGCCTAGCTTTCTCGAGTCCCTCGCCATGTATGGTGAGGGGATCGAGAAAGCTACCCGACAGAACTGCACTGACCGTACGGTTGAGGTGTGATCAACATATTTGGTGTGGTAGTCTGGAGGTTTGGCAAATGCCACCCCCGCTTGGGCTTAACCCCAATCACGCCCGGCTTGCTCGAGTCCTTTGACTCAAAGGACTCGAGCAAGCTTCCCGAAGGAGCTGTAGTATCGTGCAGCTCCTTCGGTTTCCGACTCTCCGCATTTTCATAACCCTAAACCCCTGAGCACTGCACAAGCATTCATGTAAAGGCATTTGCATCCCTTCAACTTTGAGGCAGTGTCGCACCTGTATTTCCTACGTATGCTACACACAACACTTTGTCCCACAGTTATGTGTTTAGAATACACGGGTATGTTTGAGATTGTAGAGGACACACACGGCATGGCCTATGCACTCTCACAACGCAGTGCAGCTTGATCGAAGCGCGCGACGAAGCATTGTAGCACGGCCGCAATCGAACGAATAGAATAGTGTGTAGGTATGTATGATAGTATTAAAAGTGAATAGAACCTCTTCTATGTGACTAAACGTGTTTTTGTAAAAATAAGTGAGATAGCTATTTCGTCCAATACAGCGCGCTCTGAGCCATGATAATATGGCAAGTTTATGACCCAACCCAATATCACAGATGGTTTCGTTAGCAATACAAAGCACCATAGTTCCTCAAAGAACGTTTAAATGAGTTTAACTATCACATATGGGCAGTTCTGAATATATATATATATGTATATACCACACACGGGCATACACATATACCTGTAGACCCTATATAAGATTGGGCTTCATGGGCGACCTGTGTTGTGATGCGACGCCCTAAATATCGAGAATCATGCAAAACTGAGATTACCAATGTATTTCTCAACATCGAATTAGGTTGGGAACATCGAACAACATGCATGTAAATGTAATGATTGCATCGGAAATCGAAACTCCGAAACCCCTATTATGAGCCATTTATTCGCAAACCCTAACTGCATATTTGAAATATGTCATGATGACACCATATAACATGCTTGCTAGTGAGATAAGGCATCAAGTTTGGTCAAACGATATCCAAACTGAAGTTATATTGTACCAACATCACCCTTGAACGGCATTTGCTTCATAAATACTATGTGCGCACAAACCCTGTGAATTCGGGCTTTATAGGGGGATTTCAGGCAGCTGTAACACCCTAAATACTGAGAACCAATAAATTTCGAGGTCACCATCGTTTTCCTCAACATCGAAATAGGTTTGGAATAATGTACTTTGAATCTAAATGTAATACTAACATCGGAATTGAAAACCCAAACCCTTATCGTCCGGATTTTTGGCGTTTCGTGGTGATGTGGCCGGTTTAGCAGATTTTTCACAGATTAAAGATTTGTTTGACATCGAAACCGTTAATGAAGTATTTATTTCCAAATTTCCCGGTAATTTGCAAACAAATGACGCTATTTATCTCAGAATTTCATCGTTGCCAACAAACAATTTAGAAAGCACTAACCTTTCCAATAATTCAAAAGAGAATGTTATTATTTCCGGTGATATTTTAGGGAAAATTTTGCTACCTTCAGATTTAACTAAACAATTTATTACTTATTTAGATTACGATGAAAACTTTGCAATAGACATTCAAGCATCACAATTTACATTTCTTCGTATCACACTTACGGACAAAAAAAGCAAGATTACTTCCTACCGCCGTTTCCCAAAATGGAATTGAACAGTCCATAAATTATGCATTATCTTTGAAATTAAAAGAATATGTGAATTAAAATTATATTATATATATTATAGAAAAAATGTCTTTACCGTATAGTCTTGCATTTGGACTTCAAAAACTAAGTGGATATAGTACTCAATATTTTCGTCTTGAAACGACAAACTTGACCGAAGTAAATCCTTACGGTGTTATAACTTTGAATCTTCCAGTTAATGTTTTGTGTAATCTGAAAAGTTTAAGTATGCATTGTAAAGGTCGTGCTAACAATCCTGCCATAGCTTGTACGGACGCCGCAACCCAACCTGATTCAGTTATCACAACTTTGCCAAATGGAATCGAAAAATTGATTTCTCGTGTAGAAATTTACAGCGGTGGAATAGCTATTTCGAGTGGCATGAGTCAATATTCAACGGTATCAACGGTTTTGGACAATCTTAAAACAACGTTGAATAAAGAAGTATCTTATCAAAGAGTTTTGAAAAATCAAGAAATAGATGTTAATACCGATAGTTATTATCAAGAAGAAAGACCATATATTTTGAATAATTTCCTACAATTTATAGGGGAATCTTCACCTGACTACCTAGATACTACCAAGTATTCAAATTCGTTTTTTCATGCATGGACCGGAGGTGTTGGGTGCATATCAAAAATCATTAGGGGCCGGTGTTGCATTTAACGGAACAGCGGCAGCAGAACTTGCTGCAAAAGCGACATGGAAATTGACTTATTTGCATTTTACAATTGAAACAATTACATTTTCAAATGGTGTTTACGATAGTGCTGTCGAAAGAAAACTAAAAGAAGATTCTTATATTGAGATGCCTTTCACTAATTATTTTACCTTTCAAGATACTCAAACGGAAATGACTAAATCGAATCGATTCTCTTTGTCGGCACAATCTTTGGATATGTTATACGCTGTTCAAAGGCCTTCAAATTACAGTTCTGTTAATAAAGGTTTGCATAAAATTGATAATAAAATAGGTGCTACTTTCGTTCCAAGTTATTTTAGATTTTATTCCGGAGACATTCAATCTTGGCAATATAATGTCAACTCAATTTATTATCCAAATTATCGTGCCACCGCTCTCGATGCTTTTAACTTGGTCACTATTGGTAAAGCTGATAATTATTCCGACGATTCAGGTTGTAAAGTTAATTCTTTAGAAAATTGGTACAATTTTTATTGGACTGCTATGCTTCGATTAAATATGCCTATGCCAGGTATGGGACCTCGTAATTGTAGTGGAATAGATACCCGGGGTTTGAATTCTTCATTCTTTCTTCAAACTCAAAAATCATCGACCGCAGACCCACTTCAAACACCTTTGACGAATAACGAAACATTTATTATTGCACAATGTACAAGTATCATTCGTATTGGTATGGGAAGAATGATTGAAGTGGTTGTATAAAAACTAATTTAATTGTAATTATATATAATTATGGCTGAACAAGCGGGACAATTTTTTGCTTCAAACTTAGGAAATAAACCATTAGGAAAAGTCGATGTTAAATTACCAAATATGATGTTAACTTCAGGCTTTCGAAGTTCTTCGATGATGATTGTTCCATGTAAAACAATACAAGATTTGCGACCACCGGCAAGAGTTTCTAATGTGGACCCTATGTCAGGTTTCAAATCGTATACATTAGGACACGGTGATAAAATTACAAAACAAAATGCTATGTTTTCATTTCCCAATATTAGTAGTATGATGTAGCGTTTGGCGACAAAATTTTCCCCCACCAACAAAACCCTAGGCTGCGCCTAGGGTTGGGGAAAAATCTTATCGCCAAACCCTACAACATCCTACTACCATCCAAACCCTAGACAATTCCGGTGAGCTTCCGGTGAATTTATCCGGTCCGGTGAGCTTCCGGTGAGCTTCCGGTGAATTTATCCGGTTCGGTGAGAGTTTCCGGTGGAATAAATATAGATATGATAAATTTATGATTGATAAAATATAAATATTAAAAGTTTAAATATGTGAAATGGAAATTAGATAATGAATAAAAGAAGTACCCGATTTTGAAAAAGAATTTAGTGTTAGATTTAAAAAAGCTTGATACAAATTAGTCATATCAACACATCCTTCATTATTATGCCAATCTTTTGCTACTTCTTGTATTTCTTCACATACATCTTTCATTTCCAATTTATGCTTTCTCTTGTAAATTTCTTCTTGCATTTCAATAGGTAAATTTTCAATCATTTCGAATAGATTAGCCATTATTGTTATAATCATATGAATCGATGTCTTAAAGTTAAATAAAAACACGTTGATAAATAAATATAAATATGATAAATTAGAAAAAATATTATAATTGCAACAATAAAATAAAACTAGTAATAATATATTTGATTTTAATTTTTAATTCCTATAGTTTTTTTAAATTATCTATTTCGCCTATTTTGTTGTCTATCGGCTGGATGAGGTGCTCTTAAAATCCTCCCAAAACGTCTTAATTGACCAATAGCCTTACATTGTACTTTATTCCCGAACGGACGACCTAAAGGTGGAGGATCCTTGTATCCACAATAAATTCTATTATTCCGTCTTCGTTGTGGTTGTGCTTGATTTGCTCTTACCATAATAATATAATATAATAAATAATATAATATTTATCGTAAATTGGTGAAATAAATATAAAAATAATAAATTTAAAAAATCATAAATAAAATAATAAAAAAATGTCATTAATTTGATTTTACTTTGCAACTCCTATGATTTTAATACTTATTATTACTACGCCGTCTACATTTCCTCTATAAATTCCATCATTTATTGTCAAGTCGTATGTGTCTTTTGTTTTCAAGATGGTGCAATTAGGGCTAACATTTGTATGCCATCGATGGTACCCTTGGGTCACTATTTGCTCGTGAATTTTATCATGCATGGATTTTTCTATTTTTATAATTTTTGTTTTAATAGTGGTTGTTATATTGAATAAACAACCATCGTTGTCCTCAATAAGTTCCGTAATTGTATAAGGAACTATACATGGTTTTATGAACTCAATTTCACAAATTAAGTAAGTTGACTTTTCTTCATTATTATATTGATTTTTCAAAAGATCACAAAATTTCAAATATTCTTCGTTTGTTAGCTTGGTTTTCACATCATCAACCATGTTTTGAATACCATGAAGATTAGAAGTAGAAGCCATTGTGAGTATATACCGAAGGGAGTCGGTGTCTTAAAGTTAAAAACATAAACTAACTTAAAAAATAAATATTATAACTTAATTTAATAAAATGATTTCGGTAGTTAAATATAATAATTTTGATATTGAAAAATTGAGTATTGAAAATGTTGATTTTACAAAAATAAAAAGTAAATCTAAACCATATAAGTTTATAAGTATTCAATATGATCAAAAGCCGTTATACTTAGAAACACCAAAAATGCATTGTCCATTTGGAATAAACAACTTTGAAGGGAGTGACCGGTATAATATTTCGTTTAATTTAGTTGAAGATATGGAAAATATTATATTAGCTATAGAGGATAAAATTGTAAATCATATTTATGAAAATCAAATAAAATATTTTTCCAAAGATACTTTTAAACTTTCAAACTTGAAAGAACTTTTTAATAGCTCGATCAAAGTAAATCAAAATAAGAATTATTCAAATTTATTTAAATGTCAAATAGATAATGCTGATAGTGATTTATATGATAGGAAAACCGGAGAGGATTTGGAAATTACAAAAGAGAACACAATGAATACAAAAATACAATCTATTATTAGAATTCCTGGATTTTATATAATGAATAAAATGTATGGTATTTCATATAAAATTGATCAAATGCTTTTAGATAAAATAATATTACAAATGAAAAAATATTTTTATTCGCTGATGATATATAATAAAGAAACAAATGAGTAAATCAATCACCGAGAAACAAATACAAGATTTCTATTTAGACCCGGAAATAGGCTTATCAAATATAAGTTCATTCACATCAAAATTAAAAGCAAAAGGTTATAAAGTTACACAGAAATAAGTAAAAGAGGCGGTCGAAAAGACTGAAGTCAATCAAACTTTTTCAGGTAAAAAGAAAATAAATAAAAATGAATTATATCCAATTTATGGTAAAGACTTCAAAAAAATTTATATTCAAGCAGACTTAGCATTTATTCCAAAATTTAAAAAACAAAATAAAAATTATGCAGTGATATTAACGGGAATAAATATAAACACGCGGAAAGCATATGCTTATGGGTTAAAATCAAAAACTATAAAAGATAAAAACAATAAAAATATACCGGCTATGAGAAAATTGATTAAGGATTCCAAAATGAATGTATTAACAACGGACAACGGTAGTGAATTTGTGAATAAAGCTATGAAGAAACTTTTGGAAGATAACAATATTGAACATTATTTGAACGAACCCGAAGACCATAGTACAATGGGTATGATTGAGAGATTTAACAGAACATTAAAATATAAATTAGAACTTTATTTTAAAAGTAAAGATACCGTCAATTGGATTAATAAATTAGATACTATTGTAAATAATTATAATGAAACGAAAAATGTAGGAAATATAGATAAGTCTGCACCAAATGATATGAATGAAGATAGAGTATTAAGAAATATTTTATTAAAAAGAAATATATTAACAAAAATACTTTCTAAAATTGATATTAAACCTGGAGACAAAGTTAGAATTAAAATTAAAACTAAAACTTTTGATAAAGAAACTCAACGATGGTCAACTAAAATTTACAAAGTTAAAAAAATGGAAGGCTTGTCTTATGTAATAGAAGACAACAACGAAACTTTAGCTAGAAAAGATAAACCAAGAGAATTATTAGAGGTAAAAGGTAATGTTTCAAATAACGGTAAAGATAAAGATGAACTTACCGTGAAAGAGTTAGTAACAAAACAAAATAAAAAAGAAAGAAAAACTAAACGCGAAGGTGTTTCAGCTTCAAATAGATTAGCAAAACGCACTCGTAGTCAAAATAGAAATAATAATGAAAATGAAGAAGAAATTGATTTAAGATAAGTTATATCCCTCAGGTCGTAATTGATATGGGTTTATTTTATCAACTTCTTCCAATTGTTCTTGTATCTCTTCAAACTCTGGATTCAGTTCGTCCAAGGTGCCTTTTAAGTTTGACAACCATCCTTTTGCATATATCTTCTTTTCAATTTTAGTCTCAAGTCCTTGAGGTGTCAAAAATTGAGGTAATTCAATATGTAATGCAGATTCGATGCTTTGACCTTTAACATTTATGGTGCATTTTACAATAGGCTTGGAGATATGCTTTTTTTGTTTTCTAATCACATTATATGTCAACTCTGCAAATTTATCATCAATTTTATCAGTTTTATTCTTAACCATTTGTACCATTGATTCATGATTAATAATTTTACTGTTTTGGTGTGACAAATAAAAACCTTTACTTTTGGTAAGAGGCTCAGCATTTGAGAATTTTAATGTGTATGATTTTGGACCGGTGGCTGCATATTCTATACATTTTTTACCTTCTAACTCGTCCGTTAATTCGCCCAAAAAGTCACCTAAATCATTTTTATATACATGGTCATTAACTCCTTCTTTTTCAATATATATACAAGAGTCTGTATCAGTATATAACACATTGTCAAACCCCACCTTTTCACACAAATCATACAACTTTAATCTTGCATACGCGGTTGTAAATACCCCTATGATTTCACTTGTCGAGCACTTGTCCGGACCTTCAAAATATTCATCTTTGAATCGATAATTCATAATACATTTTTCATTTCCTTCTATACCGGCAAATTCGTAATTCATTTCATATTCTTCGTCGAAAACCATTGCATAAAACTCACTTGGTTCACTTATAATTTTAGTTTTCATTTTGTTCAATTGTTGTACCCATTTGCCCCAGAGCGCACACAAGTAGAGCTTCGCCACCGCTCGCTTTCCTGGATTTTTCTTGATTTGAGATTTGTCCAAATGAATACCTTCTCTTTCAAAATATTGTTTTATATATTTGTCTTTATCCATTTCAGTTTTAACCCATTCAGGGTATCCGCTCGCTTCTTGTTTGATTTTCAAAAATTTATTAACATAAGGTGCAAACAATTTAGTAGAACGTTCTTTCCAGTGTCTAATTTCATATATTTCCAATAATTCATATCCCATATCAATTGCTTTATCAACTTCAATGGTACTCCAAGTTCCTATTTGTTCATGTAAAGTAAATTTTAATTTACCATTGTCTCTACATGGAAGAACCGGAAATTGTAAATTTGATGGAGGTTTCACTTTACAATAGATAACACCGAAGAACTTTTCAGCTTCGTTTTTATACCTCGATAGATATTCCTTGACCGAAACATTTTTAAGTTGCTTATCAAACCCAATAGGATACTCACAATATTTCATAACCCAAGGATATAAACTAGTAAAATCTAGATATCTCAATGTTTCACCAAATTTCTTTTTCCAATATAATTGCTCTGGGTTTGTCCTACCTCCTAAAAATGCATCTCTAATAAGAAGGTCAGGTTTGTAAGTTTTCATAAAGTCAACTACTGATTTTTCTATTTTTTTTAATGTATTCCAACCACACTCATATATATCTTCAACAATATATCCTAAATTTTGTATTATTTGTTTTTTTTCTTTCGTTTTTCTATCTAAATCTCCAAAAGTAATACTAGAGTCTCTTGATACATTTGCTTTTTGATTGGGGTTGTAAATTGCAGGATTTCCATGAAATCGATCACCATTAAATTCGAATATTTCATTTGTTTCCTCGCAATAACCGTCCGCTATGAAGTTTGTTTTTGGAATTTTATATTCTCTAATTATTTTGATACCTTTAGAATGTTCCAAATAATTGATCCATTCAGCACACACTTTACTTTGTTTCTTAATTCTATAATATCCAATGCTTTTTTTAGGCATAATGTCTTTTCGATGAATATGTTGTGCCGTTGATGCAATGGTCATAAAGTTGAAAGGGTCGGTTTCACATGCTTCCAACAATACACTACGATATTCTAAAAGTAGTAAGGCACCGACTATAGGGCACGCTTTTTTATCACTATAAAAACCCTATAAAACCCTATGACATATGTCATAACCCTATGTCATATATGTCATAAGTCATACAAGAAAATGACAAGTAAATGACAAGTAAAATGACAAGGAAATATACAATAAATATACAATAAATAATTACGTAATAAATGATAAATAAATTACGTAAATAAATGTGTAACAAAATAAGAAATAAATAAGTTCTAAAATAAATTTAAATAAGTTCTTAAATAAAAGATGTATATTATTACTTATATATTATAAATTGTTCTTAAGTTATTTTAATCTTCCTCTTGAAAACATTCTTCACAATAGCAACCCTTTGATGTATCTTCTTTTTTACATTTGGTACAAAGATAGCCTTCACAACCTAAACATACACTCCACCCTAAGTCATCTATAGCTTCACAATAATCAAACTCTCCATCTTCATCATAGCCATACTCGGAAATGTCTTCAATACATCCACAACATACACATCCAATTTCGTCTAATCCTTGGTCACTATTATTTCTTTTGCTTTCCCCTATCGTTTTAACCTCTTCCATTCTTCTTTCTTTCATCTTTTGTAAAAATTCCTCCATTTCAAGTTGCTCTTTCATAAAATAAATCTTTTCTTGAATGTCAAGAGGAAGATCATTGAAAGTAGTAGTCATTGTGATTTGTTCTACCTTATGAAGTCTTACTCTTTAAGTGGAAAATTTTCGTTACAAAAGATTCTTCAATATATATATACATATTACATTACTCAATATAAAAAAGTCTTTTAAAAAATAAAAAGAGTCTTTTAAGAAATGTACAATAAATTTACAATAAGTAAAAATATATCATTAAAGTATATACAAACATTTACTCGCTCATTATCGCAAAAGTCTTTTGAAAATAAAAGAGTCTTTTTTATGAATACACAAATTTATATTACAAGACCAAAAGGAAAGCGAGCACCTCTTTGGTTTATTGGACGATTAACGATAGGTTTTGAAACTACTTGAGGCTAAGGACTTTGTTTCATAGATCTATTTTTGCTAGATTTCTTTGAATATCTTTTTCTAGGCTGTGTACCTTTTTTAGAATGATATTCTTTTGCACATTTCTTTAATGTTTCATTCCATTCAGCTCGCGTCATTTATATATTAATATATATATTTTTTTATGGTTGATTAGCTCTACTTGCACGTTGTCCTCTTGTAAACATTTGCGGACTTGTAGCAAGAGGACTCACATCTACACCCATATATTCAACACCACTAGTATCATCATCGTCATTTGTAGTTGCGGGACTAGGTAAAGGTAATCTATTTTTTTGACCTGAATTAAATAATGCTTGTCTTACCAAAGGTCTTACTAAAATGTTTCTTTTTGATGGTCCAGATTCGCCTTGATTTATTGGAGTTCCTTTTTCCAAACTTTCTAAAAAGTTTTCTTCTTCTTCAAATTCAGATTCAGGAGTTCTTATTGGAGTTTCTTGGTTAGATTCACTTAAATCAGCTAAAACTCTTAAATTGTCACCCCTTGTATTTTTTGGAGGAATAAATACATTTACATCACTTCGTTTTAAATTTTGAATTAAATCAGATGGATTTATAAATGAAGTTTGTGAAATTGAATTATAAAAGTCCACAGAATTCTGAGAAGGTGCAGTCATTGAATAATTTTTTGATGCTAAATTAGAATACCCTTTAAAAATCATTTGATTTGATGCAGCATTTTTAAATCCTGATTCATTCAAACAATATTGTCTAACAATATCATCAGTCAAAATCTTTCTCATACTATATATAATATATATTTATATTAAATCATCTATTTCGCCTATTTTGTTGTCTATCCGCAGGATGAGGTGCTCTCAAAATCCTGCCGAAACGTCTCAATTGACCAATAGCCTTACATTGTACTTTATTTCCAAAGGGACGACCTGAGGGGGCTGGGTCTTTGTACCCACAATAAATTCTATTATTCAGCCTTCGTTGAGCTTGTGTTTGATTTGCTCTTACCATAATTATATACAATATAATATATTAAATTATCGTAAATCAATTTCTGTTTCGTTATTATTTTTATTTTTATTTTGACTTCGTGTTCTTTTAGAAATTCTATTGGAAGATGAAACTCCTTCTTTTTTCAGAGTTCTTTGTTTTTTATTTTGTTTGACTACTAATTCTTTTACCGTAGGTTCATTAGTTTTTGTGTTTGACACATTTCCTTTGACTTCTAATAATTCTCTTGGTTTATATCGTCTAGCTAAAGTCTCATTACCATCCTCAATAATATAACTTAATCCTTTTATTGATTTTACTTTATATATTTTTGTGGACCATTTTTGAGACTCTTTATCAAATGTTTTAGTTTTAATTTTAATTCTTACTTTATCTCCAGGTTTTATACCTATTTTTTCAAGAAGTTCGGTCAATTTATTTCTTTTCAATAAAATATTCCTAATTATTTTTGTATATGACATATTATCAGGTGCGGACCTATCAATATTTCCCACATTTCTTGTATCATTATAATTTTCAACAATAGTGTCTAAATAATTAATCCAATTTACGGTGTCTTTACTAGCAAATATCTTTTCCAACTTTTGTTTTAATGTTCTATTGAATCTTTCAATCATACCCATAGTAGAATGGTCTTCAGGCTCATTTAAATAATGTTCAATATTATTCTCTTCTAGTAATTGTTTTACATTTCTATTTGTAAATTCTGATCCATTATCAGTTGTCAAAACATTCATTTTTGAATCTTTAATCAATTTTTTGAAAGCTGGAATGACACCTTCAGCACTTTCAATGTTTTTATTATTCTGATCTTTTACGGTTTTGGATTTTAATGCATAAGCATATGCTTTTCGTGTATTTATATTGATAGCTGTTAAGATGACCGAAAATCCTCTATTTTGTCGTTTATATTTTGGAATGAAAGCTAAATCAGCTTGAATATAATTTTTGTTAGGATCTTTACCGTAAATAGGAAACAATTCTTTTCTATTTAATTTCTTTTTTTGAGAAAATGTTTGATTAAGCTCAGTGGCTTCAATAGCTTCTTTGACTTGTTTTTCAGTGACTTTATACCCACGCGATTTTAATTTAGATGTAAATGATGATACACCACTCAATCCTATTTCAGGATCCAAATAAAACTTTTGTATTTCTTTTTCAGAAATTGATTTACTCATTGTTTATTATAATAATACTTATTTATTGTCATTAGCAATATTTTTGTGTCCCCAAGGCAATATATTAAATGTTTCCCACTGAATAAAACCTTTATCATAATTGAAGGAAAATGATTTTGTTTCACTTCTTGTTTCAATACCAAGAGCTGCATATTGTTTATCGGTAAGTGATGATTTTTTAGGCTTTCTTAAAACATCATATTTTATTTCAATTACTTTGTCTTGTTCATTTAACATCATATTTGTTATTTCATTATGATTTAGACTTTGTGAATTTTGAAAATTTAATGAAAATCCTTTGACTTTAGTCATTGTTGTTCCATCATCAAATAATAATGAATATGATTTAGGTGCTGTGGCTACATACTCAATGCATTTTTTTATATATTTTCTTCTCATCATCATACAATTCGTCAGTCAATTCGCCTAAATAATCTCCTAATTGTTCTTTGTGAATATGCATATTTGTTTTGTTTTCAATATAAATCACCGAGTCCGTATCGTGATACAATACATTTTCAAATCCTACATCATCCATTAAATTGTACAATTTAATTCTTGCATAAGCGGTAGTAAAAACACCAATAACTTCATTGACACTAAAATTTGTTTCAGCATATTCATCTAATATATTAAATCCTATATGATATTTTACATCATTATTTATTTGTGGAATAGGTTGAATAACAATATTATCATTTCTAGAATCTGATAAAATGTCATATACCTCAGCATTGTTGCAATATTTATTTTGTCTTTTGTTAGGTTTCAAGCAATATCTTCCCCACAAATTATTAAGAAAAAGCTTGGCTATGGTTCTCATTCCATTATTTTTAAAAATATTTTCTTTGTTTAGCAAGATTCCTTCTTTTTTAAAATATTTTTCAATGTATAAATCTTTGTCTTTCTCGCTTTGTACCCAATCAGGATATCCACTAGCCTCTTGTTTTATTTTCAAAAAAGTATTAATAAAACTTTCAAATATTTCATAAGATGTATTTTCCCAGTGTACAACTTGATGAATTTTTTCTATTACATAGCCTTTCTTCAAAGCTAATTTAACTTCTTCGGTGCACCAAGTTCCCGTCATTTTTGTCAATGGAAATGTAAGCTTTTCCATCTTGGACTGTCCCCGGGTCCTCAATGGTAACACAGCCATTTCCAAATCATTTGGAGGAATAATGGTACACTTTATAACCCCAAAAAATTGTTCAATATTTCTTATACCCAATAAGTCAATTTCATTATATATTTTTGAAGGATGTCCATAAGGAAATAAACAATATTTTAAAACCCAAGGATATAAACTTGTAAAATCATTATACCTAATTGTTTCGTCTTCTTTACATTTATAATACAATTTTTTAGGATCTGTTCTACCACCAAATAATGCATCTCTAAAATGTATTGGTACATCATATGTATGCAAAAATTTGATAACATTTTCATCGTGCTTTTGTAATTCTTTAAACTCACTTTCCCAAATGAACACGACATTATATCCTAATTCTTTTAATTTTTCAAGCCTTTTATTTGTTTCTTCATTCAATTGAAAAAATGTTTTATTAAAGTTGTAATTCTTTCTAAACATTTTGTGTTTGTACACTTCAGGATTTCCGTGCCAATAAACTCCTAAAAATTCATAAATCGTATTTGTTGCAGGGTCATAACCATCTACATATTTATGTCTTGCATTATTTCCAAAATAGAAATTAGGAATTTTGTACTCCTTTATGAGATTTTCTATCTTATTTGTATGCTTTATATATTCTAACCATTTGTCTCCTATTTTTGATTGTTGTTTACCTTTTGTAATAGTACTCAATATTGCTATTGAATTTACAGGCATATGTATATACCTATGGATAGTTTGAGTTAAAGATGCAATAGTCAAATAACAAATCAATTTCATCATTTGTTATTTCCAAAATCATTTGTCTATATTTCATCCATCCTAATCGTAAAATTCTCACATCACTTTGACAATATTCTAAAATTTCTTTCTTCATATTAAAAGTGAATTTTTCATTCCAATAATACCAATCCAAAAATTCTTTCCGGGCTTCATTTTTCATTTGATTAAAACCATAATAATGTTTATCGGGAAGTGGACCTATGTATTCTTTATTTTCGGGCGTGTTAAATTTGTGAGGGAAATAGCCCTTTTTCTCTCCTTTCAAAGAGAATATTTTTGAAAATTTGCTAAGAGGATTTGTAAGATGTAAATAGCTGTCCATCAATGTAACATTTTGATATTTCAAATACATTATTTTACCACCATTTTGCACAATTTCGGGAATTTCATTCATTGTTGTCATTATGTATTCAACAATCAATACATAATCATATTTACTTCCATTGTGTGCAATAAAAGTAAAGTCTTTGTGTTGATTAGAAAAAAGAAATTTGCAAGCTTCTTCAATGTTGTAATGAATAAATGATTCTCCATTTGAATATTGTGTAACACTTAAATTGACTTCGTGCTTTTTTTCGTTATATGCCTCAAAATCAAAAAATCCTATTTTTTCTACTTCTATTATTTCTTTTGGTTTTTTCTTTGTAATATAACAAATATGATTTCTTACATCACAATATAATTTACAATTTGGACAATATTCGTGTCCACAAATATGTTGTTCTTTTCTTGTATCATATATTTGTTTACATTCACCTTTGCATTTATGAAAGTATTTACAAGCTGTCCCTTTCTTATGTAATTCATAACATTTTTCATTCAGAAATTTTATATTACATTCTTGACAATAAATAGCTTGTTTCCAATCAATATATTGTTTTGTTTTCGTTTTTGAAAAATCACACAATTTGCTACGACATTTATTGCATCTTGATTTGTGTATTTTTCCATAAAATGCCTCAATTTTTGTAATAGGTTCAAAGTGACCAAAACTTGAGTCAAGATGATAATAAACAAAATTCCATTCAAGTCTTTCGGGTAACCCTTCTTTTGAAGGTGGGTACATTATTGTACAACCCAAATCAGTCATTCCGTGAATAATTATATTTCTATCAAACTTTTCCTCAAATAAATTAATGTCATCAAATCCTATACCGTCTTCAGGATTAAATTCTAATTCTTTCATCAATTCTATGGCTTCTTTTGTTAATCTATTTCGTGTATTTTTACAAATGTGATTGTACACATTATAAGATGCATTTTCTTTATAATACATTACAAGGCAAGATTTGGCAAAACATTGTTTATCCTGAATGGTAATCACACTTTTTTTTGATTTCAATTCTTGTACCGTTTTTGGCATAGGTAAAGGAGCACCTTTTCCATTTAATTTTTTGAAATTTAATAATGAAATTGTAATTGAATTTGCACGACCTCTATCATCTCCGGACTGAATCATTCCATCTAATTTATTATAAAAATCAGTTTCATCTTTTGCACTCATAAAATCAGATTCTCCATTTTGAAATGATATTCCAAATTGAAAGTGTTTAACGTCTTCAGAATTTTGATCAATTTTTTTATTAATTACTTTCATCCAATATTCTAAAGGCTTTCCCAAAAAACGATTGAAATTTATTTTCATACTTATTCCGGAATTTCCACCTTTATCAACATATTCTTTTGTCACATTTTTGTTTGTAAATTGTTCTTCATATTCTTGTCTTGAAATCAATTCCGGTTTATTTTTCTTTTTGTCATTATCAATTTCATATTGTTCAATTAAATCTTGTATTGCCTCCCTTTTGTCTTTTCTTGTACGATCTCCATCAATTTTTTCTTTTTCAAATTTTGTTATCTTATTCCATTGTTCTTGTGTTAATTGTCTAGAACTTGATGCACGAAAATTTCCGGCCCTATAATTCTTAATATTTTTCAAATTAGTTTTCTTTGATTGTGTCATAGGTGCTTTGCCTTTATCTTTTTCATCTTTATTCTTTTTAGGTGGCATATTATTATAGAACATTTTTATTATACTTATAATGTAACGTAATCTTTAAGTGGTATTTGTTACTTTTAATTTTTCAATGAATTTATTTTGAATTTCAAGAAGTTTGTCAAAATTTTCAGGAGACTCTTTTATTTTATTAGAAAAAATATTAATTATTTCAATTTTGTCTATATTATGTTTTTTCAAAGTGATTATAGATACATTTTTAATTTCTACGATTCTTTGTATAGTCATTTGCTTTTGTAACTTTGCTTTATGATTTTCGTAATATTTATTCTTATCTCTTCTATTTGTGTCTAGAGGTTTTTTATAATAGACTTTTCCATTCTTTGATGTAACTTTAGTATACTTTGGAAATGCTTCACTGATATTTTCCATTATTATAAAGTATAACCTATTTTTTAAATTGTTTTGAAACTCACAAAAAAATAAAAGTAAAAATATGTATGAAATATATAATAACGATTGTTTCACAATTTTACCAACAATTAAAAGTAATTCAGCAGATTTATTTATATGTGATTTGCCATATAATCAGACTAATTGTTCTTGGGATAAAGATGTTATTGATTTGGATCAATTATGGACACAATTAAAAAGAATAGGTAAAAAGAATTGTGTCTATATATTTACAACAACAACAAAATATGGACATAATATCATTGAAAGCAATAAAAAATGGTTTAGATACGATTTAGTCTATGAAAAAACTATGGCCTTAGGATTTTACCACGCCAATCAAATGCCTTTGAGATCACACGAAATGATATATGTATTTTATAAACATTTACCAACTTATAATCCAATAGAAAATAAACCATATATTAGACAAGGTCAAGGACCTAGAACTGAATTATATACTCATTACACGGATAGAACGCCTACTATATGTTTGGACGGAAAAAGATTTCCTCGAAGTGTTATAAAGTTTTCTAATGGAAATTATAAAAGCAAACATCCTTGTGCAAAACCGTATAATCTATTTGAATGGATAATAAAAACATATTCTAATGAAAATGATTTAGTCATCGATCCTTGTTGTGGTATTGGCACTTCAGGAGTTGTGTCAAAAAATTTGAATAGGAATTATATAGGAATTGAAATAAATAAAAAATATTTTGATATAGCATTTGAAAACTCTTTTTAGAAAATATATATCTTTTTTAGAAAGGATTAAAAATTATTAGAAAAATATTTTCTTATATATTGTAATATGGGATTCAAAAAAGGTGAAAAAATTACGGACGAAGCTACTTTAGAGAGACTGAAAATCGCTAGACAAAAGGCTATGGAAACTAGAAAGAAAAATGCTGAGGCCAAAAAAGATATTAAGCTTGCAAAAGAATTGGAAAATAAAAAAGAATTACAAGAAGCTCAAGAGAAAATTCAACAAACAATTAAACCTGAAATTATTGATAAATCTATTGAAAAAGAAATTCATCAAGGAAAATAGTCTTTTAAGAAACCAAAGAAGAAAAAGGAAGTTATTGTCGTTGAAAGTGATTCTAGTGAATCTAGTGATAGTGAACCTGAAGTTATAATAAAAAAATCAAAAAAATCAAAAATCAAAAAGGAGAAGTCAAATGAAATTTGTCCTCCAACTTACAATGATGTTTTAAATCACGACAAACAATTCCATAAAACATATAAATCTTTATTTCCAGAATTTTAATCTTTTTTATAAGGAAACTTTTGCTTTTACAAATGTCTTTTCAAAAAATAAATGATCAAAAGTATGGTATTCAAATTCCAAAAAATTCAGCATTTACAATTGATACCGAACCAAATTTTATTCAATTACACGGAATTATTTTGGCCGTGGCGAAAAGAGGTGTGGGTAAAACCACAGCTTTATCTAATTTATTAAGATTAATGAAAAACAATAATGCTTTAGATAGATTGATTTTGGTCTCACCAACGTATCATAACAATAAACATTATTTTCAAGGACTTCCATTAGATGATGATAATGATGTTTTAGAGCCAACAAAAGATGTTCCCGAAAAGATTGAAAGTATATTAAATGAGGAAGCCACCGACTATGAAGAATATCACGAAAAATTGAAAAGATATAAGAAATTAATGTCGTTGTTGAGAAGAAAAGATATCAATATATATGATATTCCGGTTGATTTATTACTTGAATTTTCGGACTCTGATTTTGAACCTCCACAACACAAATACAATGGTAAAAAGCCTATAATTGTTGTATTCTTTGATGATGTCCAAGGGACAGATTTAATGAAACCTTCATCCAAATTAAGTAACTTAGTAATTAAACATAGACATTTAGGAAAACTTAACGACGGTGCATTAGGCACAACCTTATTGTTTGCTACACAATCATACACTTCTAATAGTGGAGGGTTATTGAAAGCTATTCGTGGAAATTTAACACATATGTTGGTATTTCGTAACAAAAATATGAAAGAAATTGATTGTATTTCCGAAGAATGTGCAGGTGAAATATCAAAAGAAGTATTTGATGATGTATATAAAAAGTCTATTCAAAATCCACACGACTTTTTGTTTATCGATCTACATAAGAAACAAAATCATCCATCAGCTTTTCGTAGGAATTTCAATGAATTTATTGTCCCCACAATGTAAATCTTTTATCAATTCTTTCAATAATATTGGTGGTATTACATAAGCATCATTCACACCTATATTGTCTTTGGATTTTGATGATTGTGTACGTTGGGCAGTATATAAATGCTTGCCGTACTTTTGTTTACTATCACAAGGCGTTAATTTATTACATATTTTCAAATTCAAATCGTTCATATTTGTCCATATATTAGTCATTTTTCTATAGGGAAAACCATATCTACAATAACAACAAGTGTGCTTATACATACATAATGGAATCATAAAGTCTCTATGGTGTAATAGACCACCGTCGGCTGGGTTTTCTATGAACCAATATTTCGGTTTAAAATAATTTATGATTTCAATGGTTCTTTTCACTATGTTGTCGGCCAAATATAGATTCCTAGGTTTTCTTCTATGAGCTTTGGAATATTCGGTGCAAGGTGGACTAGCCCAAACTATATCAAATTCTTTTGGAAAATACTTTTCTTTGTAATTCCATTCAAGTATATCACATTGTATTGTTGGATTATACCTTTTCATAATGTCTAATGTTATTACTTCACAATTTTCAAAATTTGCGTTTTTTGTTAAAATTTCATTTGAAAAAGATTTTGTTCCACAAAAGAGTTCTAATATTTTCATTGTTATTATAAAATGACTTGTAATTACACAATAAGTGAACATACGAAAAAAAACGCAAAAAAAATAAATGTTGTTGTAAAGCTTTCCACAAATAAGAACAAGAAATTAGATGTCTTTGATAAGAAATCCGGTAAGAAACTAGCTAGTATTGGTGCTTGTGGAATGTTAGACTATCCTTCTTATATCAAGTCAAAAGGAATTGAGTATGCACAAAAAAGAAGAAGACTTTACAAGCTAAGACATAATAAAGATAGACTTGTGAAAGGTTCTAATGGATTCTATGCCGACAAGTTATTATGGTAGATATAAGAAAAACTCTTTCAAGTTCCAAGAAGACTTTTGTATAAGTACTCATTATATTATAAATATATAATTGAAAGCCTATATGAACTCTAGAAGAAAAACTATTAAATGATGAAAAGACTTTTATATACATATACATATACATATATAGGTGTGGCTATGGATATATGATATATGATATATGAATATATGTATTCTATTATAGAAAACAATTTTCGAAAAACTCTTTATGATATGTAAAAGACTTTCTATGTACATATACATATATATAGTTGTAGCTATTAATATATGACCAAAAACATATGTATTCTATTGAACAAAACTGCCCGAAATTTTTTAAAAAGCTTATATGAACTCTAAACCCAAACCCAAACTTATTCACACCACCTAATGGAAACAAAGGAAGAAACTATCTCTTTAACCGAAGTAGAACTATTAAATGAAGAACAACTAGATAAGGAAGCATTGGAAAGGTTCCACCAAGAGTATTGTGAACACTTAAGGCCTCATGCCACACCGGCATTACACAAGTGTTGGGAGTGTTGTAGGCATGTGTGTATGGAGTGTGCGATCTTCAACCATAACAACAACAAAGGTTATATGAAGACTTTTAAGATCGCTAACTTCAACAACAAAGATATGTGCTTATGCGTGGGATGCGCAGGGTACTTTCAATACAAGTTAGAACACCATAGGGTTCACAAGCTTGATCCCCCTTTCAAGAAGTAGAAACAAAAGGGAACTAGAATGCGAAAACAAACATGAACTCGTTGTGAGTATATTAAACTAGCATAATAATAACAATATTGTTCCTGTCTAAGTCTTGCCTATTTGCCTAGCTTAGGGGCCTTGTTTGCTTCGGCAAAATCTTTTGCGGTGCCAGCGACCGCTCCTGCGATGCGCTTAAGGAGGTTAGGCGCTCCCTCTTCTGCTGCCACTTCTCCAGTTCTGTTGTCATTCTCATCGGAGCCACTGTCTGAGTCAGTGTCGTCTTCTTCGTTCAAGATTGCCAAGTACTTTGCACGTTTCTTTGCGCTTAGGCCAGCTATAAAAGCAGCACGTGCTGCGATCTTCTTTTCCTTTTTTTCACTTCTTAATACTCCACCCTCAAAAAAAGCGAGTGACTCAACAAAATTCTTACGAGCGTTAATCAATACGGTTGGGTCCTTCATGCCAGCCAAACGAAATACTTCATAGGCGACTTGTTCTTCGTGTGAAAATTGCGGTTGTTTTGCTTCGTCTGTAGCACGTACAGCCTGAAACCAGTCAGTCGTTACGACAACTGAGCGACGTTTGACCCTTTTCTCAATAGTTAATCGGAATTCTCCCGTACGTATCTCTTTATCCTTCAAGAGAGAACTAAGCTGAGCGTCTATCGCTTGCGGATTAAACTTGTACTCTTTTCCACTAACACCACCTGGCACTCGTTCGTGCCATTTACTAACTCGTGCTTCGTGCGCTTCCTTATTTCTTTTGGCTTGCTCTACACCTGAAGTGGCAATTGCATCCTGTTCATCAAAGTCCATCCCAAGAGTATTCATATTGTACAAGTGAAAATTGTGCTATGACAAGTGAATTTTGCTTAATCAAGTCTTTGACAAGTGATATTTGTGCTATGACAAGTGATTATTAGGGGTTCTCATACCACCCGAGAAGATGACAAGTGATATTTGGGCTATGACAAGTGAATTTTAGGGAGTCCTACCTAACACAGAAACTGTAATAAAGTTAAAACCGTCAGATGGCAAAAACGATTTACGGTCAAGATCGAGTGAATTTTTCTGTTTGTTGCAACCTTGACTCTGAGACACACGGAAGTTTTCAAATCACCCGTGCCCACCGAAGCGATGCTACTCTTCGCCGTCTTTACACTTCTAGCTAGTCCTGCATACTCAACAAAACGCATATACGAGGATTTTGACGACGTCCAATTTATCCAATGTTATGATGGCGATACTTGTACGTTCACCATCCCGGATGTCCCTTCTTTAATTGGGGAAAGGGTTAGCATCCGCCTATTTGGAATAGATACTCCGGAGCTTCGAGGCACGTGTGCCCAAGAAAAAAGAC
Source organism: Cymbomonas tetramitiformis (assembly GCA_001247695.2). Classification (NCBI taxonomy): domain Eukaryota; kingdom Viridiplantae; phylum Chlorophyta; class Pyramimonadophyceae; order Pyramimonadales; family Pyramimonadaceae; genus Cymbomonas; species Cymbomonas tetramitiformis. Next base: position 6,701 of record LGRX02008246.1, on the reverse strand, counting down.
TTGCAAAAGAGGCGAAACTTCTTGTAGAGAGTTTCTTACAAGAAGCTAAAACAATATCTTTGCGCAATACGCGCCGTGACAAATACTTCCGTATTTTGTGTGACGTAATAGTCGACGACACGTATCGTCTCCAAGACCAACTTGTGACTAACAAGCTTGCGGTGCCTTATTACGGTAGTACTAAAGAGCACGACTGGTGCTCAAGCGAGTTAAAATAGTGTGTGTGTATGAACGTGCGGCAACACCGTTTCCTCAAACAAGTATACACCGTCCTAGATAACATTATCGACAACACTTTTGAGTTATACGTGTGGCTTACTTTCGTTGTTGTGGCCTCATACTTGTTCAACAATATTCACACCGAAACTCAAGCTCACGTCGTATACGTGTTCGTTCACTTACTTATTTCTTTTATTTACTATTTATTGGGGTACGTCGTGTTTTTGGCCTTAAAGCAAGGTTATTTGCACCTCGAAGACTTGTGGACTTTTGACTCATCGGACTCGTAGCTATGACTAAAGGGGTCGTGAAGCATATAAAAGAGCTGGCGTCAAAAGTTGTCTTTATTTTGACTATGCTGCAAGCGACTGCTTTGTTTATTCGAATGTTGCCCAAGATAAAAAAGCTTATGACGTCTCCAGTTATTTCAAACGAAGTGGAACGGAATATTTCCGAAACTCTTGACAGTGTTTCAAATACCGAGAATACATTGGAAGACGCTTTTGATCCCTTGAACATAATGCGTGCACTTATCCGAAAAGTAGAAAACAACTTTCAAGCTGAAGGAGCAAAGGACCCGTCCAAGGGTGGAACGGGTAAAAAGTGCTCAACCCTAAACAATCCGTCACCTTCTCGGAGTTTAAGGTCTTTAAACAAAGCTTCAGACTCTCAGCCTCTCACTCCCCCAAAAACAAGCCTTCAAAAAACCAATTCAAGTAGCTTGAAGAGAAAAAGGGAGGCTAACCAAGCAACTATGCACAAGCGTAAAAAAGTAGAGCAATTACTTAAGCGTCAAACACAACTTCCGATTAAAGTCGGCGATGTTATTGGTGGAAACTTTCAAGAGGAGGGTTTGTTGCCTCTTCGAGTCACGAGTACATCCGACCTTAAAGAAAAACGTATAATCGCTGTGAATATGTTTGAAGACGTGTCCTTTCAAGAACTTGTCGCTGAAGACCTTACTACTTTTGAAAAGTGGTATAAAGAAAGTGAAACACAATACACAATATTGTTGGAGCAATGTTCGTATCCTTTGGTACTGCAATGGCAAAGAAACTTTTGCCGTATCGTTTCCGTTGATGCCGACACCAAGTGTGAAGTTTGTGGATGCACGAACGATGATGAGAAAATGATATTGTGCGATGACTGTGATAATGGCTATCACATTTATTGTTGTGAACCGGAATTGAAAGAAGTTCCGGAAGGTTTATGGTTTTGCAAAGCTTGCCTCGAGAAGAAATAAGTTTTGTGCACTTTTAAGTTTATTTTTGAATTTGAATCATATTACTTGCCAATACATACAATTGAATATTTTTAGAAATATATATAGATTTGTCAAAAACTCTTTATAATTACATATGCATATATATAGTTGTGGCTATGGATATATGATAGAAATATATGTTGTCTATTGTATAAAACTGCCCGAAAAAAATTTGCGTTTTTTTTGGAAAACTCTTTATGATGTCCAAAAAGACTTTTTTGCATAATTTATATAGTATATATGAAAAGGCATATATGTTCCAAGCTTTATTCCCAAAATGACTTTTGTATTGATAAATATAACACATTTTCCAAGTCCAAAGTAAAAGAATACTCCTTTAAAAGAAAGACTTTCCAAAATGAAAAAGAGTTTTATAATGATACCACAAATGAATCTATGAACAAACAAGTAAAAGAATACAAACTTCAATTGAACAATTTGTTTCAACAATTAGCCGAACTTCAACCATCACAAATCAATCAAACATTTACAAATGAATTAAGAGATAAGGCATATCTTGTTGGAATTTCCTCTTATTTAGGGTCAAGAAATTTTCAGCCGGACTTAAATTATCCCGGCGGATATGAACACACAACAATCACTATGGCTCAACAACAATTAAACAAAGAAATATTGAATAATAGATTCAAACTAGATCCACATTTGTCAAACTACGATGCAGCCGTTTTTAATAATGGAAATAATAAGGTAAAAATAGCATACCACGGGGCAAGTTCTAACCCACAATTCTTAGACGAAGACAAGGCAGATATTCTTTCGGTAATTAAAGGAAATCATTCACAAAGAAACTCTTTTAAACGCGCCGAAAATGTTTATTTAAAAACTTTGGAAAAATACTCTAACCATCAAATAGAATTATTAGGAACCTCATTAGGAGGAGCCAAAGCAATACACGTTGGGGAAAACTTCAATGTAAAATCAACGACATTTAATCCTTTCCTATCTCATTTACACACTCCGAAAATTGTCGGAAATGCACCTCAAAACATTCATAGAATTGTAACTGATTGGGCCACTGCGGGAGCCTTGAAAATACCATCAAATTCAAATAGAAAGTTGTTTCATTATTTTGAAAATAAAAATCCTTACGATTTTTTAAGACAACCTTATCAATATATAACATCTCCACATAATTTGAAACAATTTTTTCAATTACCAAAAAACAACAAAGTAAGCAAAGTCAATTTAGTAAAATCAACATTAAACACTATAGGGACGGGGCTCAATATATACTCTTTTGGAAGTGCTTTGAATGATTCTATTGATATGTATAGAGACAATGCTACACCCGAAGAATTTGTTAATAAAATTTCAGAATATTCAAATCCATTAGGCATATTTGGTATGCTAGGAACACGTGATATTAATGCAAATTATTTACACGATGATGCTCCATTAGAAGCAAGAATGTTAGCAGATTATATTTCTAACAAAGGTCCACAAAGAATGACAAATTTTAGTAGAAATGTTGATAAATCATTATCAAATAAATATTCAAATATTAATGAAAATACAATTAAAAACAGCAAAAATAATATTTTGATAAATTATGGAACGTGAACAATTGATACAAAATGCAAAAATATTATACCCTAATTTATGTGCATTTTATTTAGAATTGATTATTGATGATTTTATAGCACGACCACAATTTTATGAAAGAATGTATGAAGGAAATGTTGATGATATTCCGTTACCATTACATAGAGACACACAAAAAGAAATTGATAAAAATAAAAATTATATTCATATATTAAATAGAGATACTAATGAATCCAATATCTGAACGAACCCTTTATTTATCTAGCGAAGATTTATCAACTTCCGGTGATTCAAGAATAATCAATATAAATGTCCCAACACAATTAACAAATTATAGAAATACAAATAGATTAAAAATCATTTTAAACTCTTTTACCGCTGCGAAAACTTGGTACACAATTAATGAATATAATGGTATTTTTTATATAGCGAAAACAAGCACAGATAAATTGTATGAATGTAGAATACCTGATGGAAATTATACAGATTTAGATGATTTAAAAACCATTTTAGAAACCATTATTTTAGACGTTCTTGTAACAAATTTCAATTTTGCTAGACCCGCCGATAGGGTAAACGTAACATTTGATGCTATTTCAGGACATTTTACAATTACCTTAAGCAAGGCTGCACCCAATATTAAATTTGTTGCATTTTCAATAACTGGAGATTTTCAAGCCGTTCCGGGCAGTCCATTAGATGATGCATTAAATGATATCTATAATTCTCCTGGGAAATACAATGATGTCGATCAAGTTTTAGGCGGACTAACAAATAAATCTGTTGCAGGATTAACAAACATTTCTCAAGTAAATGATTTATTTGATATTGAAACACCTGATGAAATATTTATATCTAAATTTCCGGGTAATTTACAAACAAATGATGCTATTTATTTAAGAATCACTACATTACCAACTAATAATTTACAAAGTACAAATCTTTCAAACCAAATAAATCAAAATTTAATAATTAGTAGCGACATTTTAGGAAAAGTATTATTACCTTCTGATATTTCTACTAAATTTATTTCCTATTTAGATTTTGATGAAAACTTTGGTATAGATGTACAAGCCTCACAATTTTGTCAATTACGAATTTCAATAACCGATAATAAATCAAGATTAATTCCAACAGCCTTGTCAAAAAATGGTACCGAACAATCCATTAATTTTGCAATTTCCCTGAAATTAAAAGAATATTCTCAATGAACAATTTTTTATAATATATATTATATAAAATGTCTTTACCTTATAGCCTTGCATTTGGTCTTCAAAAAATGAACGGTTATTCTACCAACTATTTTAGATTAGAAACAACAAATTTGACGAAAGTATCTCCATATGGTGTGATAACGTTAAACTTACCTGTGAACTCTTTAATAAATATGAAAAGTCTGAGTTTGCATTGTCAAGGTCGTGCTAATGAAACTAATATTGCTTGTACCAACGCTGCGGGAGATCCTGATGTAGTTATAACAACATTACCGAATGGAATTGAAAAATTAATTCAAAGGGTAGAAGTATATAGTGGTGGAATTCAAATTTCAAGTGGTATGCAACAATATTCAACCGTTTCTACTGTATTAGACAACATTAAAACAACATTAAATAAAGAAGTTTCTTATCAAAGAGTTTTGAAAAATCAAGAAATAAATGTAAATACTGATAATTATTATTCAGAATTACGACCATATATATTGAATAATTTTTTACAATTTATAGGCGAAGCAAGTCCGGACTATATTGATACGGCCTTATTACCAAGTATACAAATACGATTTTATATGCACGGTCCGGAAGTTTTAGGGGCATATCAAAAATCATTAGGAGCTGGAAATGGTTTTAATGGAACCGGGGCGGCCCAACTTGCTGCAAATGCTTCTTGGGAATTACAAGATTTGCATTTTACAATTGAAACAATTACATTTTCAAATGGTGTTTATGATAGCGCCGTAGAACGTAAATTAAGAGAAGATTCATTCATTGAGGTGCCTTTTAAAAATTATTTCACATTTTTGGATTCTCAAACAAAAATGGATAAATCAACGAGATTTTCTTTATCTACTCAATGTTTAGATAATTTGTATGCCGTTCAAAGACCTTCATTTTATAATTCAACAAATACAGGTTTGCACAAAATTGATAATAAAATCGGGGCAACTTATGTGCCGTCATATTTTAGATTTTACGCCGGAAAAATTAGTTCTTGGCAATATAATATAGATTCACTTTATTATCCTAATTATAGAGCAACAGCTTTGGATGCCTTCAACTTACTAACTATAGGAAAAGCTGACAATTATTCTAATGATGCTGGATGCAAAATAAATTCTTTAGAGAACTGGTATAATTCTTATTGGACTGCTATGTTAAGACTTAATATGCCTTCCGAAATGAATGTTCGTAGTCTTAGTGGCTTAGATACACGTGGTTTGAACTCTCAATTCTTCTTACAAACACAAGCAGGTACATATGCTTTACAAGAAGCTATTCCCGGTGTTGATAATGAAACTTTTGTAATTTGTGAATGTACATCTACACTTCGTATAGGTATGGGCAGAATGATTGAAGTTGTTGTGTAAAACTTATTTATTTATAAATAATATATGGTAGAACAAGCTGGACAAATAAACTCTAAAAATCTAGGAAAATCTTTAGGGAAAATAAATGTTACATTACCAAATTTAATGTTAACTTCAGGATTTAGAAGTCCTTCAATGATGATTATTCCCTGCAAAACAATACAAGATTTACGACCACCGGCAAGAGTCTCTAATGTTGACCTTATGTCAGGTTTTAAATCATATACATTAGGACACGGTGACAAAATCACAAAAGAAAATGCTATGTTTTCATTTCCTGATATTTATCCATTAAACAATAAATTATTTAAACTTGCACCAACTTCTTTGTAAAATAAAAATTATTTGATATTATATATAATGTCTTCTTTTGGAAATGAATTTGTTTTAGATAAAAATATCAAAGTAAATAACGGTGTGTTTATTGGTGCTCAAGATAAAACAACAAGAACAACTTTTCAAATGATTGGAGCTGATATCAATATGAACATTGATGGTAGTCAAAGCGGTGACCCTGGTATTGTAAATTTGAATATGGCTGCAAAAGCAAATAATATGAAAGTAAGATTTGATGGTTTGCCTATTGTAGAAACAACCAACGTTCCACCGGATGAAAATATTACACCCGTAAATGGATTATACGTATTCAAAGCTAATCCTGCTGATAAATTTGGAACGGTATTTATGAAACTTGCAAATTAATAAATTTTTTATTTATATTGTAATTTATAATGTCTTCATTTGGAAATAATATAGTCGCAAATACATTTAATGGAAATCAAACTCCTACAACTATTCCTGACCCTTTGACAATTAATCAATTAAATGTAAATCAAATAGGTGATAATTCAAATCCTTGTCAAACAGTTCATATGGCTTCAGATTTCTTTTATCAAAATGATATTGATTTTATTGACAATTCTGATGTAAATAATCAAAGAGAATTTATGAAATTACAAACTGATGGTGATTTAAATTTAGTGAATAACATCAATTTTTATGACTTCATTTTAAACAATCCTGCAAGCAAATCAAAATTTTCCATAGGTTTAGATGAACTTGATAGTTCAT
>LGRX02008245.1:0-18073 GCA_001247695.2 Cymbomonas tetramitiformis | reverse complement strand
AAACTGTGGACTCTGAGACAGTGTTAAAGACAAAGAGCTCAAAAGACAAATTCAATGACTGTATGACAGTATGACAGTATGACAGTATGACAGTATAACAGTATGACAGAGTACAGTACTATGTGTAAAGGTAAACAGAACAATGATGACAATGAGATTACAAGAGACAGAAGATCAATTCAAAATGGATACAGTATCTGTCACAAGAACACAAGAGTACTAGTACGAGTATAGAAGTAGCTATGACTGAGTAACAGTGAGCACTGGAACAGTGCTATGTGATATAAGCACTGTGTGTAACGAACAAACACTCTTATCAGTTTAAATCAATCAACAGTGTGTGTGTGTATGAGTGTGTGTTCGTACACTTTCTACTAGATATATGAAGTTAGTAGAAGTTGATTATCCTAGGTTATGGGCCTGATATAGGTCTGATAGTGTAGATACAGCCGTCATGGCGGACGCGGGGAAAGGAAAGTATCCTACGCGGGAATCGCAGCTTCAGGAATTGGTAGAGCAGCAGGCTAGTTTTATGAAATCTATGGAAGCAACAATTCAGGCTTTGATTTCAGAGAAGAAGGAGCCTGGGAAATCGACAGAGAATGAAGAAGCTGCGTCGGGTGCAATGAGCACTGCCAACGCACAGAAGACAGTTCAGTGCGTTGTGAAGTTGTTGGGTACGACGAAGTACACGGGTACAGAAAGGAATCAGTATGAGTCCTGGGTACAATTTAAGACACAGTTAGAGTCAGCAGTCACGTTTTATCCTGAGCTGCTGGAACTAGTGTGCGACTATCAAGTGTCAGATATTGCAGATATCAAAGGACTGGACTTGTATATGCCTAAATCGAGAGGACATGGCAACACGGCTGCGAAGGAGAAGTCGTCATCATGGGCAGAAGACAAGCCTGCGTCACAGGCAGAGGACGAGGACGTTTTTGAAGAGGTCTTTGACGACAGCGGCAGTTATATTACTGTGCCTGGTTCTGCGAGTATGGCCAGTACAATTTTGTCAGCTATTTTGAAGCAGGTGACAGCTGGGGACGCCTTTGACGTTGTACGACGCTGTGGTAATGACGGGTTGAAGGCGTTCAGGAAGCTGAAGTGCAAAGTGGAGCCGCAGCTGTTTGGTCAACTCGCGGGCTCAATGAAGAAGCTATGCAAGCTGTCAGTGAACGCCAATGAGGACCCGGTGAAGCAGTTGGGATATTTTGGTGACGTTATGTGCTCAGTGGCCAACTATGGGGGTGCGAAGCTTGACCCGACAACTGTCGAGGTGCTGGTGACTGCTCTGGCTGTTGCGGCTATGCCTATAGAGTATTCGCAGGTGGTTGCAGATATCAGTAAGGAACGACGTCCTTCGTTTGATATGCTTATGCAGAGGTCTGAGTATTTTTATGTGAATGTCGTACAGCAATCGGCGGTTCATTCATCGAGTATTGTGGGAGCTACTGTGGACGAGGAGACTGTTGCAGTGGCAAGAGCACTGGTTGCGGACAGAAGGAGGCAGAGCGAGGAGAAGAGGTTCAATGACGGGAAGAAATTGATATGTCCTACGTGCTCTGGTGTACACTCTGCAGAGAAGTGCTGGATAAGCAACCCGGCAGGTATGGAGGAGTTCATCAAGCTCAATCCTGCTAAGGAGAAAGGGGTTCGTGAGAACTATGCGCGGAGGCTGAAGAAAATCGCGGCGAAGAAGTCACCTGACGCGGTAGCAGCGACGGTGGAGAAACCTTCATCGAGTTCAGCGAGGTCGCGTCGTACGGAAGTTTCTGCGGAGGAGCTGTGGAGCTTGGAGAATCATGAAGAAGTTCATGTTGCCTGTCCGGTGGTCGCTACAGTGGCAAACCAGAAGGTAGTATACACTGGTGAGGTATTGGAGGACACCTGGGTGTACGGTGTGTACGACAGAGACAAGGAGAATGACGCACTGGTGCAGAATGAGTACTATGAGGACTCGGTGCATGAGGAAGACCTGTGTGCAGCAACTGTGGTGGACTCTGAGAGAGAGCTGTATTTTGATAGCATGGCCACGAGGTCTATTTTTAATGACCTGTCTATGTTTGAGGGCGCTCAGGTGAACGCGTCATCAGCGGTGGCGTTCAAGGTCATGGCTGGAGAGGTGACGACGTCTCGTGGGGGAGGCCGTGGGTATATTACCTTGTGGAATCGGGTGACGAAGAAGGCTGACGTGCTGCTGGTGGAGGCGCAGTATGTGCCTGAGTCCCCCTTCAATCTGGTATCCGCGGTGAGCCTGGAGGACAAGTACGGTCTGTATGCACAGTTTGGGGACCGTGTACTGAAGGACAAGAAGAATCTGTGCGAGTACGACGTCTGCAGGAAGGGGAACGTGTATGTTTTACCTGAGGTTGTCGTACAGGAGGCTGCGCTGCCGGGGGTGGAGTGCGGCAAGAAGAAGAGTAGTCCGGTGAGGGACAAATGCAACTGGAAGTTCACCGAGTTCCAGAGGTGGAACATTGAGAAGGGGCCCTTTCATCTGGATATGTGTGCTGACGAGCACAATCGGCAGGTGAGCGAGTACTACTCGTTGGTGAACTCGGTGTTTCTTCATTGTCTGACGGGACGAAGCTTCTGGGGTAATCCACCGTACGACGATATGTTCATTGAGAGACTGCTGACCAAGATACTCATGGACTTTCCTAAGGACCCCGTGAACACGAAGTTTATGCTTGTGGTGCCGTACAAGCCAAATGCTGCGTGGTGGAGTCTGACGACGAAGTTTGAGGAGTTGCATGTATACTCGAAGGGCAGCGTGATATTCTCAGCGAGAACGGATCAGTGCTATAACGTGTCTGAGCTGGAGGAGTCCGAGCCTGGTCGTGTGTTTATCCAGGGGACTCCGTGGCCAGTGGTTGTGCTGTATCTTGATCAGTATGTGGTCCCGAGGGTGGACGTGAAGGTTGTTGCACATCTCAGACTTGGTCATGCTTGTGACAAGTATGTGGAGGTCATGGACCTTCAGGGGTTGGACCTTGGGGTCAACTCTGAGGAATTGAGGAACAGCAATGTACTGAGCTGTTCGGTGAACTGTATGGCGTGCCAGGTGGCGGCGCCGAAGAGGCCATCACAGACGACAGATAGGGGAAGGGTCCCGAAGTCTGTACGGAAGGTGGTGGACAAGAGGGAGGTGTCTGTCAAGATGGGGCAGCTGACGTTCACTGACCATGGTGGACCATTCGTGGCATCTACAAAAGGTTATCGTGGGTACACTATCCACGTGGATGACTTTTCAGACGTGTGTCACTTCTATGTATGGAGACAAAAGCTGGAGTATGTCGACGCTCTGGAGGACTATCGCAAAATGGTGAGGGCGACTGGGCGAGTGTTCCTTGAGGAGGAGACTCGTGTTGAGCAGGTGGTGTACGACTTGGACGTGCTGGTGTTGCACTCCGACAATGACTCTACTATCGTGTCTGGAAAGACCAAGAAGTACTGTGAGGACAATGCTATTGTGCAGAGGACGACGTCACCGTACTTGCACGAGAACAATGCCAGGGCGGAGACCATGAACAAGTTTCTGCAGACGAAGGCGAGGGCTATGTTGGCGACTGCTGGTTTGCCCGCGACTATGTGGCCTTTGGCAATGAGGCACGCTGTGTACCTTATCAATCGACTTTGCAAGGCTGGGCTGGGTATGCAGTCCAGCTTGCAGGTGCTGAACCAGAAGTACGATCTGTCTGTGCTACGAGTGTTTGGTTGTCGTGCGTATGCTTTCATCGACGCGAGCCTGCGTTCCAAACTGGCTGATCGGGCTACTCCCTTGATCTACGTGGGACACGAAGAGCGATCTACGGCTTATCTGCTATACAGCCAGGACAAGGAGAAGGTGGTCAGAAGTGGTATGGTCCGGTTTGACGAGCGCGTCGATCTGTATGGAAAGCTGGTGATGTCTTGGGATCCCTCTATGCTGACACCGTTGAGATCGTTGTACGACTGCGAGGCTCTGGATGGAAACTTCGTTACAGCGTTTGGGGGTACAGCGACAGTGATACTGGAACTGCGTGCCTATGTGGAGCCAAAGGGTGATGAGTTCACTGGTGTAGTGAAGTTGAAAAGTGCTGGTGGAAGAACATTTTGGACACCGGTGAGTGTGTTTCTGGAAGCACGGGTGGAGCATCTTGAGCTGCTGTTTGAGTTTCGTGTGAAGTTGTCAGTGAACTCATTCTATCCTTTGTTTGAGAAGGTGGTATTGCAGCAGTCAGGAGGAGGTGAATGGGAGGCAGCAGTGGTGTGTGCTACGGCACGAGAGGATCACGTGTTGCCGTATCAGGTGATACTGGAACGTCATGCTGGAGTGAGTGGCTCGGCAGTTGATGTGTGTGAGGCTCGAGTGAGGTTTGAGAATCGTCATGTTGCTTTGGCAGCTCGTGAGGAGAAATTGACGGGGTTGCCAGTTGGAGTGACCGAGCCGAAAGGATGGGTTCAGTTGTTGAAGGGACCTGACGCAGTGCAGTGGCAGGAGTCAGATCACAAGGAGGAGTGTGCTCTTATTGACGTGAAGAAGGCAATCGAGCCGGTGGAGTCGGTACCGGCTGGTGAGAAGGTAATGCGCATGACAGCTGTGTACAAAGTGAAGCTGGACTCTGCTGGAGAGGTGACTGAGAGGAAGACCAGATGGGTGGTGTGTGGTAATGGTCAGCAGCATGGGGTGCACTATGAGGACGTGTATGCCCCGTGTACACAGTTGTCAACGTTGAGAATTCTTATTCAGCTCAGTCTGGTGTTGGGACTATTGGTGTTTGCTCTGGACGTCATCACCTGCTTTTTGAACGGCGAGCTGGACGTGGATACTCCTATGTATGTCAGCTGGCCTAATGCACGGACAGTACGGGGAGTACTGTATGGAATTTTGCAGAAGAGTGTGTACGGCTTGAAACAGGCACCACGCATTTGGTACAAGACGAGCAAGAACTTTCTGCTGGCTTATGACAGCAGGCTCCGGGTGTCCAACATTGACCCGTGTCTCTTTTACATCTGGCAGCATGGTACACTGGTGGTGTTTGTGTACGTACATGTGGACGACTACACTGTGTTCACTTCATCAGTGGAGTGGAAGGTGGAATTCTTCAGAGCATTCAGTGAGAAGTATCCGAGTAAGGACAAGGGCCCGTTGGTGGAGTTGCTGGGCATGAGTATGACTTTCAGTGACTATGGTCTTGTCAGGGAGTGTCAAATCAGTCAGGTTGGGCTGATACAGCGTATGCTGGAGAGGTATTCTATGCAGGACTGCAATCCGTGTTTGACACCTATGGAGCCCAGATTGTCTTTGTTGCCTGTGGACTCGGAGGAGAAGTTGGAGAAGCTTCCTTATATCAACCTGGTGATGGAACTGATGTGGCTGGCACGTTGCTCACGGCCTGATATTCTGACAGCAGTCTGTTATTTGGCCAGGTTCTCTCACTGCTATGGGCAAGAGCATTGGCAGCATTTGAAACGTGTGCTGAGATATTTGAAAGGAACTGTTCATGTTTGCTTGACTTTGCAGTGCAGTTCGCCAGCTTCACTGACTGCTGAGTTGATAGTGACAGCTTATACAGACGCGGACCATGCTGCAGATAAAGTGACCAGGCGCTCTGTTACAGGTTCATTGGTGCGTCTGAATGGGAGCACTGTCATGTATTCGTCAAAGTTGCAGAAGACAGTTGCAGTGAGCACAGCAGAGGCAGAATTGATAGCGCTGTCAGAATGTGCACGGGACGTAGAGTATGTTGTCAATCTGTTGGCAGAATTTTCGCCTGTCAAGCAACCTGTCACAATTCATGGAGATAATCATGCTTCGGTGGCACAGGCAGAGAATGTTCTGAACAATGCAGCGACACGTCACGTGGCAGTGAGAAATCGATATGTGGCAAAGTTGGTAGAGCTGGGCAGAGTTGTTATTGCAAAAGTGCCTACGAAGGAGAATTTGGCAGACTTCTTTACCAAAAGTCTAGCTTTGGACCGTTTTCAGGTACTCAGTGCTGTGGTATTGAGATATTTTCGAAGAGCATGAGTAAGGAGGAGTAGGAAAACTGTGGACTCTGAGACAGTGTTAAAGACAGAGAGCTCAAAAGACAAATTCAATGACTGTATGACAGTATGTATGACAGTATGACAGTATGACAGAGTACAGTACTATGTGTAAAGGTGAACAGAACAATGATGACAATGAGATTACAAGAGACAGAAGATCAATTCAAAATGGATACAGTATCTGTCACAAGAACACAAGAGTACTAGTACGAGTATAGAAGTAGCTATGACTGAGTAACAGTGAGCACTTGAACAGTGCTATGTGATATAATCACTGTGTGTAACGAACAAACACTCTTATCAGTTTAAATCAATCAACAGTGTGTGTGTGTATGAGTGTGTGTTCGTACACTTTCTACTAGATATATGAAGTTAGTAGAAGTTGATTATCCTAGCGAGCTCAGCCAGGCAGCGTCAAGTGTCGAGGATATCTTGAATGAGTGGGATGACCTTTTGTCGCCGGGCCCGGGGAGTGGGGTCTGGACTCAGGAGCAGAGTGGGGCCTCGCCGGAGCAAGCAATGGCCTTGGCTGAGGGAGGGGTGGCCACCTTGATGGGGGCGAGCAGGCGGGTGGCCGGCCTTCTTGGGGGGGTTGATGGCATGGGGGGAACTGATGAGGATGACGGGGGAGATGTGGGGAGGTCCGCGGGTGGAGTTGACACACGCCGGGCCCCTCAGAGCCCGGGGCCCATCCTGGCAGCGATGACCACTTACAACAGGTTGCACGGCAGCATACGGCATCTCATCAGCTTCCGTGCCCATCGGGCGAGGTTGCTGGCCTTGCCGGAACTAACAGTGAGCAGCTGTCGGGAAGGCGACGACCGGGTGGTGAACTATCGGCCACCGGGAGGGCTTGGGACACGCAGGCAACTGTGGGGATGGGACCCCAAGTAGGAACAGTGCGGCGTGACAGTTACAGCGCAAGTGTGGAGCGCATTTGTTTAAATTGGAGAACAGTGGAATTTTAGTGGTTTCTGCCACGTGTAGATCAAATGACCCGTGTCATGCTTTGCAGCTCTAGTGATGGTTCGTGTCCACGTGGAGTAGGCACAGAAACGAGACAAAAAGCCCGTGAAGCGACATCAGCTTCAGCTCTGTTCTTTTGCCGTCAGCAAAAGAACTTCACGAAAACATTACCTTCTGGGATATTTCTGTGCGGCACACTGTAAAGTATTTTAAATCCCCTACTCCTGTAGAAGTAGGCAATCCGGAATCGGTACCAGCACAATGTCTGGTAGCCAAGACAGCACGCCCGCAGGGGACTCTGAGCCTACACCGCGTGGTGTAGGTCCCCCTGACGTGACTGTAGCACCTCCAGTGCCTTCGCTGGAGGTTCAGATGCTGTTGCAACAGATGCAGCATCAACAGGAAGCCCACGATGCGGCTATGAAGGTTCAACACGCAGAAAGCAAGCAGCACGACCTGCAAGCTCAGCTGTTGACAGAGCAAATCAGTGCTCTGCGAGCCGACACCGAGAAGGCTCGGCTGGCCAAGGAAGAGACAGCACCGGTGACGTTGACTGGTGATGCGGAGCTGGAGAAGCTCAAACGGCTTCCTTACTGTCCTTACGCGGCAGGGAACCCCTTTCCCCCGCGTCTAGATACCCTTCTTGACGCAATGCCGAAGCTCTTCGACCTCTACGGGGACAAGACACACGCGGCGTCGTGCAAGAAATCGAACTCCTCCATGAAGTACGAGCAAATGGTCTTGGGACCCGCACTGGCGTACTTCCACGACGCGATCGTCTTCGAGGAGACAACGGTTGACCTACTCCAGAACCTGCCCACCGCAGACTGGAACCCATTTCTGGACGAGCTCTGGGACCGGGTGATACGCGGGCACAACACCAAGAAGGGGGTCTACGGGCTGTTATGCAACCGGTACACCATGATCGGCTACAGAGCGATGCTGGAGGGAGACAACGAAGTTCACGATGGAGCTGAGGTTGTCCGGGCGAAGCTGGCGTTCATGGAGCAGAAGATCTATTCTGGCACGGAGGGCGTGGTTGCGGACACCGTCCTGACCAAGTGGCTGGCAAAGTTCGACACGACCCAGGCCAAGAACGTGATGACGTTGACGGCGAAGCTGGCTGCGGGTGCTTCGACCCGAGCAAACCGTGGTGACCACCGTGTTGGAGGTGGTCGTGGAGGAGATCGAGCTCCTCTTCCTAACCCTCAAGGCAAGGGCGGTAAGCCCGCCAACGCCCGAGGGAAGGGGAAGAATTAAATGTACCTCGGGGAACCTGACCTAACCCCACTCGCTCCGGGGGTTCAGGTCAAGGAACGTACGATACAGGAGTATGTACGGGCCCGCAAGGGAGCATGGCGCGCTGGAGGCGCGAGCAGCGAAGCACTGCAATGGATTGCTCGAGGAGCGAAGATGCGGTGGGTGAAAGGCCCGCCACCCGACTTCGATCACGGGACCTCTCTGCGAGATCTCACTCCGCAGCAGCAGGAATGGTTGGACATCGAGACTACCAGAGCGGTGAAGACTGGAGCATGGGTACGGGCACGACGAAGACGCCACGTTTCGAGGGTGTTTCTGGTGCCCAAGCCAGGCAGCGAGAACTCGTGGAGACTGGTCTACGACTTCCGGTGGCTGAACGAATTCTGCGTGAAGTCGAAATGCAAGATGGAGACGCTGAAGAAGCTGCGAAGGCTGGCGAGCCAGGGCGACTGGTGCTTCACCTTCGACCTCAAGGACGGTTACCACGTCATCGGGATCGACCCGGACTTCCAGGAGTTCATGCTGTTCGACGTCCAGGGAGTACTGTACCAGTGCGGTGCACTACCCTTCGGGTGGACGGACTCACCACGGATCTTTGTCAAGTTGATGAAGACTCTCGTGGAGCTGATTCACTCCCCGCAAGCGGGGGAGGATCGGCACGAAGTGAAGAAGCTGAGAGATGGACAAGAAGTACGTCGACGCTGGGCTGTGAGGCGACGAGAAGGAGGACTGCGACGAGGCTCGGACAGAGCAGGGGCGAGGGTGCTGCCCTACATGGACGACTTCATGGTGATCACCAAGACGCAGGACGATGCCTTCGTGCACAGGGACCGCGTGAGCAAACTTCTTCCTCGACTTGGGTTGTTCCGAAACGAGAAGAAGGGTCACTGGGAGCCGACACAGCTGGTGGAACACTTGGGGCTCGAGGTGGACTTCGAGGAGGGCCTATTCCGGGTGACGGAAAGAAGACTCAAGAAGATCCACTCCAAGGCTACGGCGATCCTTTGCCGAGCTACTCGAGAACAGCGCTGGGTGCAAGCGAGGGAACTGGTAGGGTTCAATGGACTCTGCCAGTCAGTGTACCTAGCGGTGTCGACGGCCAGACTGTACCTACGCGAGCTTTACTTTGTGCTCGGCAAAAAGCACGGTTGGGGATCCAAGGTGAAGCTGACGAGGCAAGCCTGGGGAGACCTACAGTGGTGGGCCAAACTGCCAGCGACGAGCAAGTGGAATGGTCGCAAAATTTGGCGAAGCCCGACAAGGGCGAAGCTGCACACCGACTCCTCCATGTACGCCTGGGGAGGAGTGCTGAACCTGAAGAAGGAAGCACGCGGTTTCTGGAGCGACGAGCTTCAGCAGCTGCACATCACCCACCTCGAGCTCGAAGCGGTCTACAAGACGGTCAGATCGTTCCTCTCCGAGCTGGAGGGAAAGGTGGTGCGACTTTACTGCGACAGCCAAGCCGTGGTTGCGATGCTCTCGCACTTCACGTCGCGGAACCCAGAGTTAATGCGACGTATGCGGAAACTCTGGCTGCTCTTGGACTTGCACGACATCGAACTGCAGGCGAGGTACATCCTCAGCGAAGCCAACGAGTGGGCAGACCGTCTGTCACGAGACAAGGACCTCGACGACTGGAGAATCGACAGGAGATGGTTCGAGTACGCCGAGGAGCAGTGGGGCAAACACTCCGTGGACCGCTTCGCCTCCGAGATCTCAGCCCAGCTGCCGAGGTACTATAGTGCCTGGCACGACCCGCACTGCGAGGGGGTGGACTCGCTGGCCTACGACTGGCGGGAGGAACACAACTGGGTGAACCCCCCGTGGGGACTGCTCGACGAGGTGGCGCACAAGCTGCGAGAGGAGAAGGCAGCAGCTACGGTGGTGGCACCGTATTGGCCGGGGCAATCCTGGTTCAGGGAGCTGGAGGTGCTGGCTGCGGAGGTGGTGATCGTGCCACGACGCAGGGACCTCTTCACTCCCAGCAGGCTGGGAGGGTCCGAGCTGCTCGGAGCCTCCAGCTGGGACGCAGTCTTGTTTCACATCCCCGGCTCCCAGTGAGCGTTCACTTGAGAGCGGGGGGTGTGGGGGCAGGACAAGGCGACGAGGAGATCAACAAGCCAGAAGAAGAGGTGAGACCCGGTTGCAAAATAGAGGTATTTTGGCCGGAGGACCAGGTGTGGTACCCTGGGACCGTGGGTGCCACAGGGGAAGATGGAAGAACGAAGATCCAGTACGACGACGGGGACGTAGAGAACGTCGTGCTGAAGGAGGAAAAATATCGCTTATTTCCCTCAGAAAATGAAGAAGAAGAAGAAGGAGAAGAAGAAGACGATCGGCAGCAGCAGGTGACAGCGACTCCGTGGAAGACTGCGCTGCTGAGACACTGGACGGAGAAGCTGGGGAAGAACCAGCACTCCGACACAGCAGCAGCGATGCAAGCAGTGGCGCTGGAGAAATCGACAGCCGACAACTACGAGAGACACTGGAAGAAGTTCGTGAAGTTCTGCACCGAGGAGAACCTACGGTGGTTGCCGGCAACAGCAGCCACTGTGCAGTTGTACTTGGCCGCCCTACAGAAGACAGGTACGGTGAAGGGGACCTCCCTTCAGCCGTACTTATCGGCCATCAACAGCTTCCACGAAGACTTCGACTTCCAGGGACCAGCGAAGGGTCGCGCTGTCACACGTGCGGTGAAGGGCATGACAGCGATGCAGACAGCAGCAGCGGAGCAGCAAGACGTCACGGAGACGGTGAGAACTTTTCTGCCAGCTTCGGCAGTAAGGTGCGTACACAAAGCTGCTCTTCAGTTGCCTCTTGTGACTGTAGAGCAACGGAAGCTTCTCCGTGCTTGTGTGTACGTAGTTGTCTCCTTTGTGACTTTTGGCAGACCGCAGACGGGCACGGCGATGCTGCGGGAGAGCTTGCTGAGGGACAACAACGGACTCTCGATCGTGCTCGAGAAGGAGAAGGGCAAAAACCACCTCTTGTGTAAGAGGAGGCTCTACATCCCACGGGAGGGGGTAGCAGAGCTACACGAGCTGCTCGATCGGTGGGAGCAAGCTCGTGATGAAGATTGGCTGCAGGCTGCTACGACGAGTACAGCCAGAGCAGCAGACACGGCCAGCTACTGGAGGCTGCCGTGTGACAAGAAGAAGCAGTTCAAGAACGTTGATGCGAACGAGTGGATTGCTTGTGCCTTGGGGCACGTGGGTTGTGTCCCTCCGGAAGGGGGGCATTACACAGCCCACAACACTCGAAAAGGTGCCACTACGTGCTCACGAGCAATGGGAGTAGTGATGGAGAAGGTATGCTTCTTCGGGGGGTGGGTGCACCTGTCTTCGGCAGTACACACCTACATTGACCCCACAACAGTAGCAGACGCCGACATGGTCTACTACTTCGGGTGGCTAACACCGGGATGGAAACAGACAGCAGCACTAATGGATTGAGAGGGTGCCGGCACTTATCTCTGAAGACATGGCAATGATCCGTGTGCAAAAGAAATGTTTAAATTGGAGCACAGTGGAATTTTAGTGGTTTCTGCCACGTGTAGATCAAATGACCCGTGTCATGCTTTGCAGCTCTAGTGACGGTTCGTGTCCACGTGGAGTAGGCACAGAAACGAGACAAAAAGCCCGTGAAGCGACATCAGCTTCAGCTCGGTTCTTTTGCCGTCCTACCCACCCAACCCAGAAATCTCTGTTCACTTTGCGGAGGTTTATTTCATGAAAATACATCCATCAAAAGTAGACTTTAACTAACACTGTTAAGTCTGGCTGGTAGCTTAGACAGCACTGGTCAGACAAAAGCTATTCTGTGTAATCGATGGCCCTCCTGGGCAGGCAGTGTGCCTTTTGGCAATGATCCGTGTACAAAAGAAAGCTCAAGTTCGCGGCCACCTCGCAAGACAATCAGCGCAAGGGCTCCAGTCACGGGGAGTTGGTGCGGGGGGTAGAGGGCTACAGGTGCAAGTCGGTGGCGGATGCGCAAGTTTGGATGAGGGCAACCCGGTTTATCATTCTCAGCCCCTTGGGACAGCGCTTGGGCATTCTGGCCGTGGCGTGGGTGGGCAAGCTCTCTTGAGACCAGGCTGTAGGGGGCAGCGGGGTGATGTGGGATGTGGGCTTGGTGGTGGAGGGGTAGCTCGATTGGCGGAGGTGAGCCGGCTCCAGAGACACGGCAGCAGTGCGCCGACAGGACAGCTGCAGAGGGGCTCAGGTGGCCCAGTGAGGCTCAGGGAGCAGAGGGGTGGTCTTGCGCGTGGGCTTGGTGGTGGAGATATGGCTCGCGCTGCTCGGGGGGCAGGGATGAGCCAGCTTCAGGCACAAGCCAGCAGTGCGCTGGCGTTGCGGATGCAGAGGGGCTCAGGTGGCCCGGTGAGGCTCAGGGAGCAGAGGGGTGGTCTTGCGCGTGGGCTTGGTGGTGGAGATATGGCTCGCGCAGATCGGGGGGCAGGGATGAACCGGCTTCAGGCACAAGGCGGCAGTGCGCTGGTGGTGCAGATGCAGAGGGGCTCGGGTGGCTCAGCGAGGCTTAGGGGGTCCCATTCTTCACTAGTGAGCTCCGGAGAATCCGGATGAGTGTCCCGAAGTGTGTGCTGGATCCTTTGATCCCCGGCGTGGGTACATAGTGCAGTCTCCTGTTGCTACGGGGTGCCAAAGGAGTCGCAAGGATAAGCATACACACACACATTGAAAATCACTGTGGCATCCTGCCCCTCTTGAACAAGCTTGGGCATGCGCAGGCCCAAGGGCTCCTGCTTCGATTCTGTGCCCACCCGAGGCTGGGGTTCTGGCTGCGAGGTGTGCCGCCGGAGATGATGCGGGAGGCGGCTGAGGAGCATGACAGGAGGATGTAGGGGGCGTTGCGGGACTTGCTGCCTGGCGGTGGATTGGCGTGGCACTCCTGTGAGTTTGCCACCCTCCCGCATGGGATGGGCCTGACTAAGGCGGCGAGGGTGAGCAGTGCGGCCTGGCTTGGCGGGTTTGCGCAAGTCTGGGAGGATATGCGGGAGCTCTTTCCAACAGTGACGGCGGGACCGAGGACCTCGGGGCTGAGAGCGACTTGCCGTATGTCAATTCTTTGCAAGCGGCCATGCAGAAGGTGTCGGAGGCGATGGAGGTGATTGAGGAGGCGAGGGGAGCAAATGAGCATTTGCCACCACAAGTGCCAAAGGCGGACGATGTCAACAAGTTGAGTGATTACAGCAGGTCTCAAAAACGTGCCCAACGGGTCTATGCTGCTGTCCTCCACTCTGCGGATTGGCTTTGGCTGGCTGGGCACGTGGGGGCGTCTCGGCTCCGCTGGCTTTTCTCGGTGACCTTCAACAGTATTGGGCCTGCTTTCTTGAGGGGTGTTCCATGCTGCCCAGCCCTGGAGCTCAGTTCGGCGGAATACCGGGTGGCCCTGCGGCACATTCTTCATGCGGAGCAGCCCCTCCTTGGCCAAGTGGAGGAGTGCCCCGATTGTGGAGGAGAGCGGGATCCCACCGGGACACACTTACTGGCATGCCGGGGGGGAGTGGGGGCTGGGGGAGGAAATTGGTACTCTTTCATCCACCACAAACTGCAGAGGGTGCTATTCAAGGTGGCCAAGTCTGCCTATCCCTTGGCGTCTTGCAGGATGACTTCGCGTCATTGCACGATGACTTCGCGGGCTACCTGACCTACTCACGGAATCATTGCCCGGATGTGACAGTGTTAGATGCGGAGGGACCGGGCCAGCATGTGCTGTTTGATGTGGCCAAGGCGCGGCCGATGTCAAACGCGCACCTGGGAGCGGCCATGATGGCCCCCGGGGCGGCGGCAAAGAAGGTAGAGGAGAGCAAGGTGGCGACGTACGGGGATGTCCGCCCACATCACTTCATCCCCTTTGGGGTGGAGGTGTACGGTGGGCTGGGGCCTGCGGCGTATGGATTCCTTCGGAAGACACAGCGGCGCTTCAGGGAGCGGCGGCACATGGAGGCGAACGCAGAAGGGGGAGAGCAGGTGGATGGCAATGGGGACGAGGACGAGGACGAGGACGAGGAAGCGGCACGTGGCGGGGCGGTGGGCTGGAAGGAGAAGTGGGTCCAGCTGCTTTCTTTTGCGCTTGCACGGGGGGTTGCAGGGCTGATCATCAGGCGGGCTGTAGGGCGATGTCCGGCCGGAAGTGGGTGACGTTGGAGGAGGCATGGGCCCGGACTTGGATCGGGGGGAGGCGGACCGACGGGAAGGGGCGGAGAGGTTGGCACTGATGGACAGAGCGTGGGAGGACGCGTTCGAGGAGACAGACTATGCCACGCAGGATGGGTCTGGCGGTGGGATGCAGGAATCTGAGGGAACGCAGCGTGAGCGGTCTGGGCAGGCTTCTGGTGAGGCAGGCGAGGCAGGCGCGATGGCATCGAGGCTTTTGGAGAGCATGGAGGACGTGCGGCGGGAGGTGGAGCATCTGGGCACTGTGGAGGGTCAAGGAGGGGGCACCGCCGAGGCGCGATCTGGAGGGGCACGGGCAGGCATAGGCGGGCTCAGCCAGGCGGCGTCAAGTGTCGAGGATATCTTGAATGAGTGGGATGACCTTTTGTCGCCGGGCCCGGGGAGTGGGGTCTGGACTCAGGAGCAGAGTGGGGCCTCGCCGGAGCAAGCAATGGCCTTGGCTGAGGGAGGGGTGGCCACCTTGATGGGGGCGAGCAGGCGGGTGGCCGGCCTTCTTGGGGGGGTTGGTGGCATGGGGGGAACTGATGAGGATGACGGGGGAGATGTGGGGAGGTCCGCGGGTGGAGATGACACACGCCGGGCCCCTCAGAGCCCGGGGGCCCATCCTGGCAGCGATGACCACTTATAACAGGTTGCACGGCAGCATACGGCATCTCATCAGCTTCCGTGCCCATCGGGCGAGGTTGCTGGCCGTGCCGGAACTAACAGTGAGCAGCTGTCGGGAAGGCGACGACCGGGTAGTGAACTATCGGCCACCGGGAGGGCTTGGGACACACAGGCAACTGTGGGGATGGGACCCCAAGTAGGAACAGTGCGGCGTGACAGTTACAGCGCAAGTGTGGAGCGCATTGCTCAAGTTCGCGGCCACCTCGCAAGGCAATCAGCGCAAGGGCTCCAGTCACGGGGAGTTGGTGCTGGGGGTAGAGGGCTACAGGCGCAAGTCGGTGGCGGATGCGCAAGTTTGGATGAGGGCAGCCCAGTTTATCATTCTCAGCCCCTTGGGACAGCGCTTGGGCATTCTGGCCGTGGCGTGGGTGGGCAAGCTCTCTTGAGACCAGGTTGTAGGGGGCAGCGGGGTGATGTGGGATGTGGGCTTGGTGGTGGAGGGGTGGCTCGATTGGCGGAGGTGAGCCGGCTCCAGAGACACAGCAGCAGTGCGCCGGCATGACAGCCGCAGAAGGGCTCAGGTGGCCCAGTGAGGCTCAGGGAGCAGAGGGGTGGTCTTGCGCGTGGGCTTGGTAGTGGAGATATGGCTCGCACAGCTCCGGGGGCAGGGATGAACCGGCTTCAGGCACAAGGTGGCAGTGCGCTGGCGGTGCAGTTAAAAATGGGCTCAAGTGGCTCAGTAAGGCTTAGGGGGTCCCATTCTTCACTAGTGAGCTCCGGAGAATCCGGATGAGTGTCCCGAAGTGTGTGCTGAATCCTTTGATCCCCGGCGTGGGTACATAGTGCAGTCTCCTGTGGCTACGGGGTGCGAAAGGATTCGCAAGGATAAGCATACACACGGGTGCCAGGGATGCACTAGCCCACAAAGCCACATGTGGTGCCAGGGATGCACTAGCCCACAAAGCCACATGTGGTGCCAGGGATGCACTAGCCCACAAAGCCACATGTGGTGCCAGGGATGCATTAGCCCACAAAGCCACATGTGGTGCCAGGGATGCACTAGCCCACAAAGCCACATGTGGTGCCGGGGATGGATCGAGAGGATGGCGCTTAGAATGATTACGGGCCTCCGCAGGCAGCCAACTTGTGGACAGCTCTGCTTCATGGCATGATTAGGGCACATCAACGGGTGGGAGAGGTGGCAGGGGTGCGCCTGTGAGGTTAAGCTGGGCAGCAAGCGCCACAGAGTACACCTCGTCTAGCAGCCACAACGAGCTGCGCTCTTCCTGCTGCAGTGTCCCCCCTCGTCAACTATGTGATCTGTGATCGGCCTGGCCGCCACGGATGTTGCGGACGCGGCCGCAAAGGATTGCTTTCTGAGTGCCCGAGGCAGCACAGGCGTGTTGAGCTCTCAAGGATGCGGCCATGCAGGCGTGTCAAGTGTTCACACCGCATTTTTGCTGCTATTGTAAAGAAGGGCATTCATATCTGCGGTGGCGTTGGCGATGGCGATGCGTGTTTCCTCATTCAGTTCCTGTTCCCACCCCCCCCCAGGGTGGATTCTCAGTGGAGGGCGGTCTTAGTGCGATCAGGGGTCAGTTGGAGGGCGGTCTGAGTGTGATCAGGGGTTAGTGGCAGGGCAATCTGAGTGTGATCAGGGGTCAGTAGGAGGGTGATCTGAGTGTGATCAGGGGTCAGTGGCAGGGGGTCACAATGCCCACGTCAAACTCGCATATTCTAGAGCGCCTCATCCCTGATCAGTGGACACCGTCACCACACACAGGGTCGCTAACCTCCCGCAGCAGTGTTGCATCGAGACCATCCAGAATCTCGAGGACAGTATCTCCAGTGTCCAGCCGCAGCTCCTTGTCATCCGCATCCCGCGAGTCCACCACACGTGCCACCTGGTAGCCGCAAATCCCAGCCTGGCCACTTAGCGCCTCCTCTAACCTGCCCAGGGCAGCGGAAATCACTCCACCTCCAGCCCCCCCAGCGGACCCTTCAAGCGCTACCTCACCCAGCTGCCACACCAGGGAAACCGTCCGAAACAGGACTTTGACCGATAGTGCATAAACTCCACGAAGGCTGATCAGAGCAGCTCATCAACTAAACAGCAGCACCACTCAAAGAGGCCGTGCCCGCCACAGGATGCGCACTCATACACGACCGCTCCGTATTACACACCAACGATCCTGCCTGCGAGGGTGGCATGTTCCATCTCCAAGAGAGCCCTTTTGAAATGCGTCTGAATGGGCTGACCGGTGTGATGAGCGGCTCTGCCTCGAAGCGGGCACCGTCAGCGGGGACGGCCCTCTGCACCGTCAGCGGAGACAGCCCTCTGCACCGAGCCCTGAAAATATGCAACGCATAGACAGGCGCCGGGACAAGAAATGAGGGGATGGCGACATGCATCATGCCGCGCTCGCACCGCGTCATAGAGCTCCTTGCTGATGTTCACGTCCGCAAGTGCCTGCAGGTTCGTCACCGTGTTCATCATCGCCACTGCTGCAGTTAGCACCTGACACATCCATCCCCCTCATTGCTCCCAAGTATAAAATCACGAGTGACCAAAATCGCCCATGTCGACATCGGGTGCCCCATCCGATGGTATGCAGCTCAGCGCCCCCCTCCATCCTCCTTGGGTGAGGCAGTGGTGGCAGGAGCATGAGCGATGCTTCCACCAAGTCTCCTGAACCAAAATGGGGTTCAAGTCCTATTTCCTATCCAGGGTATCTGTTACCAGTTTATCGGCGTGATGCCAGTGGCAAGCAGCCACGTGGCAAACTAAGCTTGCTTCCTGGCAGCTCCCTGACCAGCACCGCCTAGCAGTCGCCTCACAGCAAGCTGATGATCCCTGCAAGGAGGAGCGGGGGTGGCAGCAAAGTGATCCAGTTGGCATTCGGCTGGCATCCAGCTGGCGTCCAGCTGGCGTTCCGACATGAGCGCCATTTAGAGCCACCATACGCCTCGTGCCACCAACGGTGCTGAAGGTTGCGGCAGTATACAGCACA
>LGRX02008244.1:0-23908 GCA_001247695.2 Cymbomonas tetramitiformis | reverse complement strand
GTATGCCCCATGGGTATGCCCCGAGGCGTATGCCCCATGGGTATGCCCCGAGGCGTATGCCCCATGGGTATGCCCCGAGGCGTATGCCCCATGGGTATGCCCCGAGGCGTATGCCCCATAGGTATGCCCCGAGGCGTATGCCCCATGGGTATGCCCCGAGGCGTATGCCCCATGGGTATGCCCCGAGGCGTATGCCCCATGGGTATGCCTCGAGGCGTATGCCCCATGGGTATGCCTCGAGGCGTATGCCCCATGGGTATGCTCCGAGGCGTATGCCCCATGGGTATGCCCCGAGGCGTATGCCCCATGGGTATGCCCCGAGGCGTATGCCCCACTCGCGAATAATGGGGAGTTATCGGATATTCACATAAGTGAGCGAGTGGGGAAAATAATCGATGACAAAGCAGATTTCAGGAGAAGATCTGTAATGAAATGATTCATGGTAGATTCCAGGAGAAGATCTGCAATGGCAATACAAGTATCATGATCTGCCTGATGATTGGTGGAGGAGTGACAGAATCAGGCATGGTCTGCTGGTAATTGGCCGATGACAGATGTCAATCTAGGAATCCTGCTAGTGAGTTAAAGAGCAACATGATGAAAGGGGAAGCTTGGGAAAAGTGAACCTCAGTGAGTGTTGATCGAATGAATTAAGGACAAGTTGTACATGTTAGTGTTAGGCTTTATGCCAAGACTGAACATAAGGATATAGATGTTATAGGCAAGGCATGGAATCGGTTGGAACAAGCAGTATCGATGGTTTTTGATTATTCCAAAATTTTCATTGATTAATAGTGATATCCTAAATCATCCTATCAATAAATTGTGATAAAAGAAGTCAACTATCGATTGATTGTGATTTTAACATCAAACTATCAATTGATTGTAATTCTAGCAAATGCACATCAATTGATAGTGATTTCTACCGAGGCTATATCAATTGATATGATACCCTAAAATTGCTACCGAGGCTATATCAATTGATATGATATTGAAAAATTGCTATACCGTGATATTGCAGGCTATATATTTCAACAACTGCTAATTACTACCTAACCCTACAAATTTAGGACGCCTGTACCCGGCATGTACCCGGCATGTACTTTGGCAAGGTACATATGTACCTACCCACTCCCAACTTGGGGCCCGAAACTCAGTGAAAATCCGAGTTGTAAAAAAGTGCAATATTTTCACATATATG
This sequence comes from Cymbomonas tetramitiformis, assembly GCA_001247695.2. Taxonomy (NCBI): domain Eukaryota; kingdom Viridiplantae; phylum Chlorophyta; class Pyramimonadophyceae; order Pyramimonadales; family Pyramimonadaceae; genus Cymbomonas; species Cymbomonas tetramitiformis. The sequence goes on along the minus strand of LGRX02008244.1, from coordinate 22,707 downwards.
TCAAGGCCATGAGTGACTAAGACATCCTTGACAAGTTTCGATGTAAACAAATGAGGTATTCCTTCAGAAATGGACATCCGGAAAACAGGACTGGCGTGTACCTACGTGTACCTACATGTACCCCGTCGACGGGCACACACTTCCAGAACGGTGCATGCGGGGTGCATGTGTACGCAATTGAGTGCGTACACGTGCACCCGGCATGCACCGGGCGGGTACATGTAGATACATGCCGGGTACATGGTCCCGCGTACGCATGCACTCAACGTGTACCATGCAGTACATGCTGAGTACATGCTGGGTACAATTCATGGTGTCTCGTACACATGTACCGGTCATGTACCAAATGGCAGACTAGTGCATGTTGGGTACATGTGAACGCACCCCCTTAGTACGACGTGGGTACATAGTAACCCCACGCGCGTTATATATGGCGTGCACGTGTACCGACAATGTACCATGTGTGAATTTAACAATTCACCATAACAAAAACGATCATTATATACAATTGCATTTACCTATGTTTATCTATCATGCCTCATCGTCACTGGGATTCTCATCTCGGACGGACAATCTGCTCAAAGAAGTCGGCTAGCGGATCCAAGACCACCGAGGTTTCCATGCAAGGATGCTTTCGAATCACCACTTGAGAAGCAATCACCTCGGCAAGCACAAACGGTTCTTTTCGATCGAATTCAGTGGCCGGATTCTCTGGGTCCAAGACGTAGAAACACTTTGAAACACTTTCCGCTCCTATGATGGAATGCCTCGCACGCAAAGCGGCCGTTAAAGCTTTAGTTGGCTTCTTGAGCCACGAAACCTTGACAAACACGTACGGTCTTCCTCCAAGCTCCACTCGATAGATGTCATCCACCCGGCCAAACCTGGAATACAAGCATCACCCCTCCCGACATCAAGCACGTATGCACCATCACATCGATATCAAATCAGTCTCGCACCGCTTGGCTCGTGCATGTTCGGCCCGTACACTACTGCACACTGGTACATGTGCACCCAAGACGTACCCAGTATGAAGACATGACGGGTACACATGCACCCACGCGTTCCCATGTTAGGTGTGTATGTACCGAGGGTGTACGGGTACTGGTGGTACATGATTGTGCACTCACCGGTCTGTTTTTGCCTTTTCCTTTGTTCGCTCGCGACCTTTCGTCCTCACCCTCTCGACGTAAAAATATCGGAAGTAACATTGCACTGTCTTGAACTTTTTGTCCATGGATGCGGTCCAGAATTTTTGATTTTTGAATGCCACCAAATCGAGTCGAGAGCCTCCAACACACCCCCTCCAATCTGACGATGGGCGCCATTTGCATGTTTACTGGTTCATCTCAAACACACTTCAGCGAACCCAAATTAGAGACGAATGAAAAGCCTACAATTCAAGAATGAAGCATCGGTTAGGGAGTTGTATGCTACATATCGATATGTGGTTGCGTGTCACGTGCAAATATCAATCGATTCTGATATGTCCCACGGTCACGATCAATTGATTGTGATAATGCAAATCGAGAATCGATCGATGGTGATAATTCGGATTAGGCATCAATCGATTGTAATTCTCGGAGGTGGGTATCAATCGATTGTAATATTCTGATTGTGCATCAAATATGCATCAATTGATTATGATATTCTGATATATTGATGGTATCAGAATATCAAACAATCGATACCATGCCTTGGTTATAGGTTCGCGACCATACATTATATCGAAAAGTGATAGTATTGCTAGGCTGTGTAGCCAGTATATGTCATGCAATTAAACAGTGGAATATAAGGCTAGAAGCCTATGTGATACACCAAAAACAATAGAAAACATAAAAAGAAAAGAAAGAAGATAAAAGAAAAGAAAGGAAAATAAAGAGAAAAATATGTATAAGTTATCAGGAGTGTGCCTGGTACAAATTGGTTCTCAGATGATGGGAACGTTCTATGGACCTGTGGGATCTGCGAGTTACATGATGTTGGAGATGGCGACTTTGGTGTTTGCGTTTTGAGCGGCTTCAGCTTGCGTTTGACGGCTCAAAATACGCGCGGTACGTGCGTTTTAAACACGGGAAAGTTTCGCTATGGGGCCTTCTTTGTGAAGGGTTTGGTTGAGGATCTTCTGTGGGGACTTAAGATGCGGCTGCAAGATGACTTGGGCGACTTTTCGTTTTTGAGTTTTAAGCTGTCTCTGCTTGCGTTCGACGGCTCATATTGCGCGCGTTACGTGCACTGAAAACACGGAAAAGTTTCGCTACGGGATCTTCTTTGTGGAGGATTTGGTTGGGATCTGCGTTATCTTGCTTTTTCTTAAGGCTCTGGGCGAGATTTGACACTTGATCTTAAGAATGTTCGGTTCTGGTCCACTCCGACGGCTGTAGAGCTGGCATATTATGCGCGTGGACGTCTTTGGTGGACCCGTATGGCCGCTTTTTGCTGGGTGTTTGCCAGATGTCGCGGATGCTAAGATTTGTTGCTGATTCCTTAAGTGTGAGCTTAAGTATGGGGGGGGGAAGTACAAGCTTCCTTCTGAGACATAAATAAGCAAGACCGCTGGGGACTATGATAAAACTTTGCGGAATAGCACAAATAGCAAAAAACTTTCAGTTTTTAAGCATCCTAGAAGAGATTAGAGTCAGATGAGCCAGATCTTGTATCTTCACCATACTTAAGGCTATTTTTGGCAGCTGGTACCTTCTACCTTCTGGAGGAAGTTTCTTAACAGCTTTTGGTGATATTTTGGTTCTATTGGACAACTAGTATTCTATTGGAAATATCATACGGCCATATTTGACACTGTCATAGTGGTCATATTGTCATAACGGTCATACATATGTCTTCTTCTGGACCGCTGCCCCCTTCCACCACCGCCATGCACCCTTCCACCACCGCCATGCACCCTTCCACCACCACCTTCCCTTTGACACCCTCAGACCCCTCTCCACCAACCGCTTCCACCGCGCCTGGGCCTTCGGGCCCTTCCACCACCACCTTCCCTTTGACCCCCTCAGACCCCTCTCCACTAACCGCTTCCATCGCAGGGGTCGGTACTGGGCAGGCTGTAGACGTACATCAACCTGCCCCGGACGTGCCCTTCAGCATGCACATCGGCGTGCAACCCAGCATGCAACACGGCATGCAACTCAGCTCAGTGGGGCATACAGTGGGGTATGCCCCGGGGCATGCGGGGCATGCGGGGCAGCCCAGCATGCTTCAGAGCCAGTCCTTGCCCGCCCTTTCCCCAACCCTTCCCTTTGTGTTTCAACAACAAGAGAGTGGTTGGGGCAGCGTGCAGCCGTATGCAGCATGGCAGGCTGAGCTTGCAGCGGGGCATACGGGGCATACGGGGCATACGGGGCATACGGGGCATACGGGGTATGTGGGGCATGCGGGGCATGCGACGCGCCAGCCCCCGCACGCGACGAGCATGCAACCGCAACTTCAATCTGCCCCGGGCTTTCCCTATGCCACCAGTATGCCGCCACAACCCTTTGGCATGCCACACCATTATGCCACAGGCTCGCCACTACCCCATGCCCCAGGCGTGTTGACACACGCCCCGTACACTCCCGCGCCAATGTCGACCACCTACGGGGATCCATGGACACTACCCGTTTACTTTCCACCGCCTCCACCTCCAGTATATGGAGCTGACCCTGCGTCGGAGGCACGCGCTAGGGAATGGTGGGCAGCGCGAGAGCGCATGGCGGCTGCAGAGCGGGCGGTGGCGACAGATATGAGAGTGGTCCCCCAACGACTGTATCCGACACCGCTGATGGAACCGATTCCTCACACGGATACTTCTCCTGACGAGGGTGTGGTAACCCATCAGCCGCATCATCGTCGCCGTGCTTCGGGTCCAGAGACTCAAGGGAGAACCTTGCCAATACGCACGGAGCCCCAAGTAGCTACTATCCGGGCCACTAGTCCTTCCCCAAGGACTAGGCGGAAATGCACATTACGGCCGGATTATTGGTCCTTAGACCCAACACCATGCTTAAAAAAATCCTTTGGGACACAACCTAAGTGCCTATCTTTGTGGGAAGTTGAATTTCAAAGTTTGGGTACCCATAATCTAGCCGCGGTTTATGGCTATGTCATGCTCTAAATTTAATTCATTTGGCTAGTCCTTGGGGAAGGACTAGTGGCGGCATGGCCCCTAATGGCCCCTTATATGGATAGGGGGTGGTGTACCACCACCTACACATCAAATTTATGACTCAATGTAAGGGTTCATAACCGTAAATGGCTTATATCGACGATATATTATGCTCTCAACGCATGGTAAACACCACCACTAAGACGAAAATGCTGAATTATGATATTTTTCGACCCAAAATTCGAGCAAAATATTCAATAACACGCACCCTAATGGTTGGAAAATTCCCCAAAAAATACCGAGGTATAGTTTGAAGTCATATTTATGCATCACTATGCTCACTATTGGTAATATGTCTCATAGACCACATGATATGGGCCATGCAAAGCTGCAATTTGGGCAATGTGGCCCCATACTTAAGCAGTTCCAGCTGATATAAATATGACAAGTACCACCGAGCAGTAGCCATATAGCGACCAATGGCATAATCCCAACTCACCGCCACGCCCACCTATCATTGGATAGGCTATACTTGTGCAATATTACCACTTGCGGCACCTATCTGGGACCTAGAGATCTCCCCCAAAAATCACGAAAATCGGGTACTGAAATCAGCTTGGCGATTTGAATGGATTTCATGGAAATAGTAGGGTGCATGCCACATGGGCGTCCACCGACAACAACATGCGCCATCCCGTGGCCAATGGGGCATTGAGGGACTTAGTTTAGGTCACATTGATGACACAAACCGAGCCATAGGATCACTGGCATTGGCTAGGTCGTCCCAAAAAAATCGACGGCGCTAGTCCTTCCCCAAGGACTAGTTTTCAATTTAGTCCTTGGGGAAGGACTGTCGGATAGTAGCCACAAGACGTGGTAACCGAGGACCTCTCCCAAGCGCACGCGTCTCAACCTGGGAGCACGACATCCGGCTCCGGCTATGAGTCTGCAGCGGGCACTCAGTATAGCCGCAAGCGACGAGAACGGCGTCTCAAGTTGGAGAGGCATCGGAGGAAGGAGTTGACGGACCAGGAAATGTTGCAGAGGGTAGTCCGCGCCGAGACCGCTCGGTTCCTCGCAGAGACCGAGGCGGGGAGCTTACGCGACCAAATGGCTCAGCTAGAGGCTGCCGCAACGGAGGGCGCGGTGGCCGAGGAACGGCGTTTAGCGAGAAGACGTCGAGCAAGCTTGGACACCCCTGTGGTGTACGGGTCTGGTGAAGGCCAGCCACAACATGCAGCGGGAGCGGCTGAGTATGCACCCGGCTCAGTCGGGCATGCCCCGGGGCATACGGGGCATACGGGGCATGCGGGGCATGCGGGGCATGCAGGGCATGCAACACGCCAGCCCCAACATGCAACCAGTGGGTTCCAGCAGCTTGCAACCAGCGTCTCCCAGCATGCAACCAGCGGAGGCCAGCTTACCTTGGGCTGGAATGGTGGGAAGCCGCTTGCCGCCGATGAAGAATCGAAAAGCCGGAGTAGCGACTATAAGGACACGGAGGACGACCCTGAAGATGACCCTGGTGACGACCCTGATGGTGACCCGGCTGGGGGGGCGGGGCCGTCGACGTCAACTACACGGCTGTTAGTGGTCACTCCCCAAGGGGATTCCTTGTGGGTGCCCCCGGGTGAATTGGCCACTACAGCGATGTTACCCGAGGTCACCTCCTCGCACCATGGTCTGTCGGCAGCCCTGAAGATCTGTGACAATCTTGGGCTGAGTCCCGCTCGATACATTCTGAGCGGGGCCGGTAGTACCTCTTTCCCCGAGATACGTCCGCTGCACACCACCGAGACCTCCACCTACGCTCTCTTGGTGGACCGCTTGGTGGCAGAGGAGTCTATTCGAGGCACGAGGCGTTCCAGAATTCCGTCTCAATGGTACCAATGCCCGAGACGACCGGTGGTGGACGCCTTCACGGAGTCGGAGGCGGAGACCTACGAGCTGGACGGGCTACAAGCCTGGGTGGAGGTATGTGCCGCTCCGTGGTACTTGGCTGCATCGTTTGGGTCACCTTCTACGATGTCCTAACCCCCGTTGCAGACTGACCCCTCCACCTTCCCAGCTCCGTCACATCGACTCTCGGCTGATGCCGTCACCTTCACCCCGACGGTGACTCACACGGCAATGGCGGGACCGCCTGCCGGGGTTGCACGAGCTCCGGAAGACCCGATGGCGATGTTCACCCCTGACGACCGCTCCTACCAGACCGCGATCAAGAACGAGAGCTCGCTCTTGAAGGACGTCCGCAAGCTGGTGGATGACCTCCCGGAGTTTCCCGGCGATCACTTCACGAAGGGCCGGGCCATGGATGACCTTGAGGAATTCTCTGTGGCGGTGAATGCACTTCTGGAGCACATGACGGTGATTGCGGCGCTCACCACTCCCAGCTTTCGGCGTGAGGCGCAAGGACGCAATCAGCTCAATATCTCCACCTTGCTGTGGATGATCAAGACCTCCAAGTTGGCCAAGGCCCAGAAGCTGTACGGCGAGGAGATGGCGCCAGGAGGCAGCGAAGGAGAGGCGTGGAAGGCGAGGTACGCAGCGGTGCCGCGGTTCATGGGCGATCTTGCCTTGTCAGTGGACATCACCACGGACGCCCTGAAACGGCTGAAGTCGGAGCTACTCTCAACGAGACAGCGATCGGAGGAGAAAACCGGTGCTTTCTACACCCGCATCACCACCCGAACCGCGACTGTCAACTTCGTGGCGGACGTAGTGCGGGGTTGCGGTAAGGTTACCAAACTGGAACTTCTCGAGCTCTTTTGGGGTGGACTACGACACAGCGTTCAAGTGGGTTCCAAGTTGGCGGATCTTGGGCTAGACACCAGTCACCCGGAGCAGTGGGAAGAGGAACAACGTCGACTTGGACGGTCCGACACCTCCGCCATCTTGAAGGTTCGTTCCGTGGCCACGGAAATTGAGACGGCTAAGGTGATGGAGGACGCGGTTCTCCACGACACCATCGCCCGCAAGGTGGCGTTGGAGATGGGACACCGACAACGGCAAGCTCCACCACGTAGCGCCCCGGCTAGCCGGCCTAGGTGGCCTCCGAGGAGGCCTGCGTTGGCGGCCCTCACGTGGGAGCCGGGGACTGATGGGAATGACTCGGCAACAGCGGCTCCTGTGGATGTAAGCACGGCGGCGACCCAAGGATCCCGACCGGCACCTGCGGTGAGGGAGCGGCCCTGTTTTGCATGTGGCAGTCTCGAGCACTTGGTGGCCAATTGCACGGACGAGAAAAAGCTGGCCATCTGGAAGGCCAACGCCCCGGCGCGGTTGGCGCGAAGGCCGGAGCAAGTGGCGGCTTGCGTGGAAGTCATTGAGGAGAGGGTCGAGGAGGATTCCCTCAACCCAGATGAGCTGGAGACGATGAAGGAAATCCTCGCTCTGGCGGATGCTGACGTGGACCTCTATGGTGATCTGTGTGCCATGTGTGACATCACGAACACCGAGGATCCAGCTTTTCGGAGTGGGGAGCCGACAGGGGCTCCCGGGCAAGAGGAGTAAATCTCCATCGACCCCGTGGGCAGAGGCAGCCCTATACCAATGTGGCAGCCCGTCCTTCATGGCCCTCGCGGACGTCACGTGACGAGGCCACCGCCTGTACCCCGACAAAGCCCGTCTCACTGCGAGTGCAACATGCCCCAGTGAGCACAGAGGCTTCATCAGATTCACCCCATGGTGTGGTCGCACGGCCCCCATCCACCGTCAGCCCGAGGCCCCGTTCATCACGGATTGCCTTCAGTGGCCGAGAGCGCGCACGGCGCGCTACCATTTTGAGTAGACGCCCTATCTCAGTGGAGAATTCCCCCCCTGCTCGGGGATCATTGACTCCACCGATAGCCCCACCGACAGCACATTCTTGTTGGGAGACTTACTGTGCCGAACACGGTGTCCCGATTGACCGCGGTAATGTTGATGGACCTCCCCCACGCATCCGAGCTCATCACGCGGCACCAGCAGTTCAGCCCAGCGACTACAAGGATCTGCATCTGGCTGCACCGGGGACCTCCGAGGTGTACCAGAGTTCCTTGGCGGACCAGCGTAGGCGGTTGACATCGTGGAGCTGGAGAAGTCCGGCTGGGGCTAGCTCTGAAAGTGTCCTACTACGACAACTACGCATGACCCTCAAGAAGAAGTCCCCGGCAGAGGCACACAAGATGGCTGAGCGCAGTCGTCGCCATGCTACACGACGTCCCGCGACTACCCCTTTCAGCCGTCGCCAACGGAAGTACGAGTTGGACGAGCTTATACTCGCCCGCTTGCGTGGTCGCATGGGCGGCACATTGGGCTTGGCCTGGGCAGAGCTGAGCCCACGCGAGCAACGTCGGGCTGTGGAGCAAGAATACGGGCCGAAGACTAGTGTACCGCAAGAAGGCCGACCTTGGGAGACGATTGGCCTCCGTCGCCTTCGACGGCGTCAAGCATCTGCGGCGATATCAATACAGCAAGCCTATCGCTTGTGGCGACGTCGGCGGGCACAACGAGCGCAGGACACTCCCCTTTGACTCTCATGCGCTCAAGACGGCCTCAGCGTGGACCACGGCAGCCCAGCGGGTCAAGCAGTACGGCAAGGCGGTCGTGCAGGCTGTGTTCGGACGCGTCCGACGAGCACACCCACCTCCCAATCCTACCCCCCTCAAACCAGACGAGACAGTTCTCGCAGCAACTCTGGGATCGAGCCCCTCGGATCTGACCTACAGCACCGATGAGTCCGAGATGGAGATCCATTGCAGCCAGTACCGGTTGCAACAACACCGTGAGCTGTCCTCGGAGGAGAATACGCCTACCCGCCGTTCGAAGCCTTCGAGGAGTGGGAGGAAGCGCACGACGTTGGACCAACGGGTGAAAGCCTGGAGGAAGGAGGAAACTGCACGTCTTGCTGCTTGGGAGGCCCTGAGCGTGACCCGACAAACGGTGGGCGAATCCGAGCACCTCGAGGAGGAGCTGAGTATGACCCAGCAGCTGGCGGGCGGATCGGGCAGCATACCGCCAGCGTGCAACCAACATGTTGTATCCTGCTCCAGTCTGCCCGAGGAGGAGCTGAACATGACCCAGCAGCTGGCGGGTGAACCTAACAGCCCGCAACGGCATGCATCCAGTCCGGCCGAGCATGCAACCAGCCCGGCTAAGCATGCAGTGGGGCATGCAGCGGGGCATGCGCCGGGGCATGCGGGGCAAGCAACACGGCCAGCTGAGCATGCAACCAGATCAGTGGGGCATGCGGCGGGGCATGCGGGGCATGCAACATGCCAGCCTGTGCATGCGACCAGCTCAGTGGGGCATGCAGCGGGGCATGCAGCGGGGCATGCGGGGCAAGCAACGCGTCCAACTGAGCATGCAATCAGCTCAGTGGGGCATGCAGCGGGGCATGTGCCGGGGCATGCGGGGCATGCAACATCCCAACCTGAGTCTGCAACACGCCCGGCTGAGCATGCGACCAACTCGGTTAAGCATACAACCTGTATCGCTGAGCAGGCGACGCGCCTGGTCCAGTGTGCAACGCGCCCGGCCCGGCATGCAACCAATGGGTCCCAGCCGCTGGAAAGCGGGTCAGACAGCGACTCCACGCATGTCAGCGACACCAACAGTGACACCACCCACGTCAGCCCCACTGATAGTGATACCACTCACGTCAGTGCCTCGACCAACGCCACCATGTACGTCGGTGCTACTGAACACGGCAGTGGCGAAGAGTACGAGTGCAACGCCTTGGTGGACGAGACTGCAGCCGCCTTGAGTTCACACCCAATCGAAGATGCTCTTAAATGTAAGCATGTTCAACTGGATGGGGGGGTGCGCTGGAAGGCAAACTCTCGGGCAGGGACACTCTTGGCACACACACTGTCAGCGGTGCGAGACGAGGAAGGACCCCTACTCCTGGTGTTCTATGCCTACCTTCGTGGACATCGAGTGAAGGTGCTGGTGGACTCAGGCGCCTCGGACAACTTCATCTCGGCGGAATGTGCCCGTACTTGCGACTTGACAGTGCGCTCAGGGACACCAATGAAGGTCACGCTGGCAGATGGGTCTGTAAAGACCGCTGGAGAGGTGGCGTACACCAAGTTCACCGCGCACGCGGCGTCGGGAGTGAACTACTGCGAGAAGCGGATGGCTCTACGGGTCTTGCCGTTAGGAATCCAAGTAGACGTGGTGTTGGGGGGTAAGTGGCTTCGCAGTCTCTCCCCGGTCACGTTGGATTATGCCGGTTACGGTTCCGTCTCCTTCAACACGCGAGCAAATGGTGGAGGACAGCAACGGGTGACGCTCGTGGGTTGTAGTCCGGGGATGGGTCAGGGCAAGGCCCAGGGCGCAGGGCTGATCGATGAGGTGTTCTTGACGGCAACGCAACTGAAGCAGCACCTCATCCACGCTGAAACCAGGCGCCTGGCCGGGGATGAAGAATCACAACCTCAGTGGCTCATGATGGCGGCGCGCGGGGACGACCACGAGGCAGGAGCCTTCGCAGCTACCGCTGCTGAAGTACCGCCATCTCACACCACCCTGGAGAAGGAAGGACCCCGTCAAGATACTCGAGACGCACCGGTAAGCAGCACGTGGAGGCAGCGCTTTGACGCCTTCTTTGAGAAGTATTTGGATACCCTGTGTTCAGCCTTACCGGAGGCATCCAAATTGCGTCGCACTGAGGAGGACAAGGCCCGCATCGATCGCAAGCCGGACGCGGAGGGTGGACCACCATGTAGGCGCCCATACAAGATGACCGCTGAAGAGCTACGCCAACTACGTGAACGTATCGAGCAGCTCATGAAGAAGGGTTACATCCGGCCGTCGTCAAGCCCGTATGCCGCCCCATGTCTGATGGTACCCAAGCCTGGTGACCCGAAGACATTACGTTTGGTGGTGGATTACCGACAATTGAACCAGCAGACGGTGCGGGACCGGTACCCACTACCGGACATCCAACTGGTGTTTGACGAGATGCAAGGGGCAGCGTTCTTCTCCTCCTTTGACGCGGTGGACGGATTCTGGCAAGTGCCGATGGCCGAGGAGGACGTGGAAAAGAACGCCTTCACCACCCAGATGGGGGCCTATGAATGGTTGGTGATGCCCCAGGGCCTGCAGAACTCTCCCTCTCAATATCAACGGCGAATGCAGCGTGCACTCGGTCATCTCCCCTTTGTACGAATCTTCATCGACGATGTGGTCGTCTTCTCGCGCACGGTGGAGGAACACTACGACCACGTACGTCAGTTCTTGGACACTTGTCGAGAAAAAGGGGTATATTTGAAGGCCTCCAAGGCGCAGATGTTGACGGAGTCTCTACGGTTCCTGGGCCACACTCTCTCCGCCGAAGGATGCCAGCCTCAGCATGACAAGGTGTCCTCCATCAAGGACTGGCCGAAGCTGGAGACGGTAACCCACGTCAGACAGTTCCTTGGGCTAGCAGGGTACTACCGCCGGTTCGTGCACCGGTTCTCGGAGATTGCCCAACCCTTGACCTCGCTCACCAAGACCGACGTACTGTGGCAATGGGGAGAACTCCAGCAATGGGCCTTCGACGAGTTGAAGACCGCACTCTCCTCAGCCCCTGTATTGGCATTGCCTGACATGAAGGCAGCCGCTGATGGGTCAGCGCCGTTTTTGGTACAAACGGATGCAAGTGGAGTTGCTTTGGGAGGCGTACTCATGCAAGATACGGGTGACGGTATGAGGGTGATAGCCTACGACAGTCGGCAGTTTTCCGCGGCGGAACAGAATTACCACACCGGCGAAAAGGAGCTCTGCGCGTTGCACCATTGCACCACCGTCACCTGGAGGCACTACCTGTTCTCCTCCGACTTCCGGTTACAAGGTGACCATCGCCCCCTGGAATGGCTAATGTCCCCGGGACGAGAGCTTAGCCGACGACAGGCACGGTGGTACATGGACCTGGTGGAAGTTGGTGTCCCACGAATGGAGTACGTCAAGGGAGCTCTTCTTCTGGTCCCCGATGCGTTATCTCGCCGACCTGACTACGTGACCAAGGACCCGCGAGAAGGGCTCAAGGAGGCCGGTGTCGTAGACAAGGAGACGGACCTCCCCAAGGACCCACTCTCCGTGCTGGATGCCGACGAGATCTTTGAAGACCACCCGCCAACCCCTGTACCAGGATGGGTGGCCACCATGGAATCATGGATGGATGGCGTGGAGACACTTCAGGTGGCGGAGCGGGCCCTGGAGAGCCTGCTCCAGGCTGGTAGCGCGCCCTGTCACGCAACCGGCTCGGCTAAGCATGCTGCCAGCTCAGCGGGGCATGCAGCGGGGCATGCGCCGGGGCATACGGGGCATGCGGGGCATGCAACACAGCCGGCTGAGCATGCAACCAGCTCAGTGGGGCATGCAGTGGGGCATGCCCCGGGGCATGCGGGGCATGCGGGGCATGCGGGGCATGCGGGGCAGGCAACACGGCCGGCTGAGCATGCAACCAGCTCAGTGGGGCATCCAGTGGGGCATGCCCGGGGCATGCGGGGCATGCAACACGGCCGGCTGAGCATGCAACCAGCTCAGTGGGGCATGCAGCGGGGCACGCCCCGGGGCATACGCCGGGGCATGTGGGGCATGCGGGGCATGCAACGTGCCAGCCTGAGCATGCAACTAGCTCGCCTAAGCATGCACCCGCTGGAGAGGAACTAATGCTGCGAGCTCCCACCGACTACTTCACTGATTTGTCCGAATCTGGAAATCGCCGGCAGGAAGCGAGCACCCCGGAAACCGATCCAGTGTTGCGCCGTAGTTCTCGGCTGCGACAAACCACTGCTACGACGACTCCTTCCACCAAGCCGAAAACCTCGACACCGCCTGCTACGGATTTCCGAGGTCCTAAGCAGCCAGCTCAGCCGTCTGGTCGAGCCACCAAACAGCCAGCCGATCGACAGGATTGGAAGGTGCGCAAGGAGGTCTTTGAGCGCCTCCAACGACAGTTCGGCAGCTTCGATGTTGATGCGTGTTGTGACCTGGGTGGACGGAACCGTCAAGTAGACGCATACTGGACTGATTGTCTGCGACAGCAGTGGAGGGGAAAGCACGTCTGGTGTAATCCCCCATACTCCAGCAGTCATATCTCCATCGAGGCAGTGTTGCGCAAGTATGTGGATGAATGGCGGCAAGACCCCGCGCATACCTCGGCAGTGTTCCTTCTACCGGACATCCAGGCTCGCATGCCTCAATGGAGGCGACTCTTCAGGATGGCTGGTATGAGGCTGGTGGAAGTGATACCGACTCATGACGAACGAGGAGTACCCACCCAGCTGTTCGAGACTCCTGACGGTGTACTCCACGACCTTCCGTGGCCCGTGCTGGTGGTGCATGCTCCCCCTACCCGACAGCTAGCGCCAAGAGTGCGGCATCCCTGAGTGGCGCCCCCGATAGTGCGACAGGGTAAGGCTGCTAAGACCCGCGATGCTTCGAGCCTCCCCACGGACGTTACATTCCTGGAGTCCCTGCACGATGAGTACGCACGTGCCGGCCCTCTTCAACAGCTGCGGGATGACATCCTTGCGGTCCCGCACCAGGCCACGAGGGACTTCCGCATCGTCGGGAACGTACTGTGGCGTGTAGCCGCGGGACGGTACCAGTTGGTCCTCGGCGAAGACTCTCCTTTGCGAGAGGTAGTCTTCAAGGATGCCCACGACTCCACCACTGCAGGTCACACTGGCCGGGAGAAGACACTGGAAAGAGTTCTACGCAGGTTCTGGTGGGAAAATGCCTCCGAAGACGTGGCAGGATGGGTGGCCTCGTGCCCTACGTGTCAGGCGGTTCGTCCCCGGGCATCCTACCCCGATGGATTGTTGAATCCGCACGCTATTCCTCAACGTAACTGGCAAGATGTGAGCGTGGACTTCGTTACAGGGTTGCCGCTCACCGCCCAGGGGAATGACGCCTTCGTCACCTTTACGTGCAAGCTGAGCAAAATGGTACACCTTGTGCCCATGAATTTTGGGGACAGCTCTGCGCAGACGGTAGCCCGCATCTACTTCGACGTGGTCTGGAGGCAGCATGGAGCCCCCATGAAGATTGTATGTGACCGTGACCCCAGGTTCCAAGACTCGTTCTGGCGTGAGCTAATGAGACTTATGGGGGTGCGGGTGGCTTCTACCACTCCGTACAACCCTCGTTCAGACGGGCAGGCGGAACACACCAACAGGGTGGTCGAGGACATGTTGCGCTCGTTCGTGGGTGCCAATCCGGATGACTGGGACCTCTACATGACAAACGTGGAGTTTGCTATCAACGACTCGCGCAGTGACGTCACAGGATTTACTCCCTTTGAGCTGTGCTACGGGATGTCTCCAATGTCTCAGCTGGACCTGTTCCTGGAGGCTGCGACTCTCCCTGGCTCTGCGCGACGAAAAGGGGGGGTGGGTACCGCCCATGAGATGGCTGTGAAGTTTTCGTCGCAGTTGCGGGACGCGCGTGGCCGCCTTGAGTTGGCTCAGCAGCGCCAGCGGGAGCAGTTCGACCGGCATCACAAGCCGCATAGGTAGGAAAAGTGACCTGTAGTCATATGTCATTCTGCACTATCAGTCATCTGTCATTCTGCATTATCATTTATCAGTCATCAGTCATTCTGCATCATCATCTAAAGTACAATCAAATGTATTCCACGGGCACGGTAGAGTCTACCGGTCGTGGTCATGAATCGTGTGACTGTGCAGACACTGTGTCACAAAGTCGACTGTAGTGACTATAGTTTGTACACCTATCGGACAGAAGGTATCTGGCGGGAACACAAAACAATAAAAGGAGCAGCTCTGTAAGCTGCCATTATTCTCTCTCTCATTTATAAGTTAACAGTTACAGTGCTGTAAGTTAAATGCTTTGTAGTTGTGTTTATTAGATAAAATATCCTATATATAAGATCAGCTCATTCCTAGGTTATGGGCCCACAACGGTGTTGAACCTGCGTGGAGGCTTAGTATATGAGTGGTCAGATTCCGGATATCTATACAGTATATAAACACACTCGGTCTCAACGTTTCCAGTTTTCAGATATGCAGGAAGCAAGTGAGCAGAAGTACAATCCAGAGCAAAGTACAAGTCGAAGTAGGGAGGATCAGTTGTCTCAGCTTTTAGTTAGGCAGATGGAAATGATGGAAGTTATAACACGTCGTTTCGCGGCCGCAGAGCAAAAGCAAGTGGAGACGTCAGCAGAAACGCTGATAACAACAGATAATGCACCAAAGGTGGTACACAGTGTTTTGAAGTCCTTAGGAAGTGTTTCCAAGTACTCAGGAAACGAAAGAAATCAGTACGAAGCCTGGACTAGGTTCGGTACACAGTTGGAATCGGCAGTCGGTTTCTATTCAGAGTTGAAGGAACTAGTAAGTACTGAAAAATCTATCAGCGACGTGGCGAACATGAAAGATCTAGCTGATATGACACCAGCGACTAATCCTTTCGCCGACGAAGGTCCTCGGCCGGAAAGTATAATCACTATACAGGTTTCGGCTACGGTTGCAAGCTCTGTGTTGTCAGCGATATTGATACAGGTAACAACTGGTGACGCGTTTGATTTGGTGCGACGTTGTGGAAACGACGGTGTCAATCAAGGCGTATCGAAAATTGCGTGCACGTGTGGAGCCTCAGCTATTTGGACAATTGGCGTCGTATATGACTCGTATGACGAGACTTTGTGTGAACTCCACATCAGACCCGGTGAAACAGCTCAGTGCGTTTGCAGATATTCAGTCGTCTTTGAGCCGGTATGGTGGTGAACGTCTGGACGAGAGGACAATCGAGGTGCTTACGTTAGCGTTTGCGGTATCCGCCCTGCCTAGCGACTATGCAACGGTGGTCGCAGCTCTTGGACAAGAGGCAAAACCGACGTTTGAGTTGTTGATGCAACGCTGTGATTATTTCTTTGTAAATGTTCTGCAGCAGAAAAATCCGACGCAATATGCAGCAGCTGCGCAGGATACTGACACTGCGGCGGTGGCGAAAAGCTTACAAGCTGATAGGCAACGGCAAGCGGAGGAGAAAAAGAAGAATGACGGTAAACTGCTGGTATGCGCCGTTTGCTCCGGCGAGCACACTTCAGAGTCGTGCTGGCTTTTGCACCCTGAGAAAATGGAGGAGTTCATTAAAAGAAACCCTGCAAGGGAGGTGGAGTGCAGGGAGACGTATGCGAAACGAAAGAAACGTCACCTAGAATTACAGAGCGACAAGGCGGTGGAGACGGTCGCGGCAGCGGTATCATCGACGGCTGAAAAAATGACTGACGAGGAAATTTGGGAGGCGGAGGAGCATGACGAGGTACCGGTTGCTTGTCCGGTCGTACAACACTGTGGTGATCAACGTGAAGCGTACACAGCAGACCAAGGGTCGGAATCGGTTTGAAAATCGTAACCTCTTACTAACTAATTGTGTGATTTTGACAATCGGTTGTAAACGAATTGTTTAGATTTTAAACCTATTCGATTAGTGTTATCACTTTTTGCCAACCCATTTTTTTTTACTAATTGTTAGAAGTCGCAACCTATTCGATTGGTGTTCTTGTTTGTTGCTAACCTATTGTGTAGCGAATTGTTAGAAGTTGTAACCTATTGTATAACCGGTTATATATCGTCGCGTACACCAGCCGGTATTAAGCCTCAGAAGCTCAATGGTATAGCGACAGTCTTGCGGACATAAGGTCACCGGATCGATACCGGACAGGCTCACCGTTTGATGCCTTTGGTCCAGCGATGCATTTCCGGTTTCTAGTCATGGATGCGGCAAAATCAAGATTTGAAATCGTGTTTTGGATGTGGTACAAACGGCAATCGGTTTCATAATCATGTTATTTGCCAATCGTGAAAACCCATTGTATTTGGTGTTATGAAACATTGTAACCTATTCGATTGGTATTTCATTTTTTTCTGCAATCGATTCGATTCCTGATTGCGACCCATCAGAAATCGATTCGATTGTGACTGTTCCAAGGTCCATAACCTATTGTGTTTGTAATTATTGAAAGTGGCAATCGATTGTAATTGTGATAATAGTGTTTAATCGATCAATCATAATTGTCCCAACAATCGATTCCGACCCTTGCAGCAGACGCCCTGCAGCAACGAGTGCTACACTACGATTGTATGGCCACGAAGAACGTGTTCAATGATCTTCGTTTTTTTGAGGGGAACACAGTTTGTGCTGAGAAGGCCGTGAACTTCCAGGTCATGGCCGGGAAAATGACGACGTCGAAGGGTGCTGGTGTGGTGCGCGTCAATCTCTGGAATCACGCAACTGGCAAGCTCGACGTGCTCAGTGTGGAGGCGCAGTACGTGCCAGACTCGCCGTTTAATATTCTGTCGGCGGTGTATTTTGAGGACAAGTTTGATCTATACGGGCAGCTACTTCATCGTGAACTGATAAGTGCGAGCGGAAGCTCTCGCTACAACTTGGTACGAGACGGGAGGAAGTTCATCTTACCGGAGTCTTTTGCTGCTGAGGCACAATCGCAGTACTCTCGTACTTTCTTCAAAGCTGCGGAAGACGGTTACCGCGAATGGCGAGCTGGTTGCACACTCAGAGACGGTTCGAGACAATGCACGCATGGCCAATCGACTCGCAGAGTTCGTCTCAGTCAAGCTGGTGGACAATCATGCAGTATGAGATTGCTATGTGACGAAGCTGGGTGAATGACAGTTTTCTGGTGCTTCGTTTATTCCGAAGCACGGAGGAGTAGGAAAAGTGACCTGTAGTCATCTGTCATTCTGCACTATCAGTCATCTGTCATTCTGCATTATCATTTATCAGTCATCAGTCATTCTGCATCATCATCTAAAGTACAATCAAATGTATTCCACGGGCACGGTAGAGTCTACCGGCCGTGGTCATGAATCGTGTGACTGTGCAGACACTGTGTCACAAAGTCGACTGTAGTGACTATAGTTTGTACACCTATCGGACAGAAGGTATCTGGCGGGAACACAAAACAATAAAAGGAGCAGCTCTGTAAGCTGCCATTATTCTCTCTCTCATTTATAAGTTAACAGTTACAGTGCTGTAAGTTAAATGCTTTGGAGTTGTGTTTATTAGATAAAATATCCTATATATAAGATCGGCTCATTCCTAATAGGTACGCAGTGGGGGATCTGGTATGGATCGAGGCTCGTCACCTGACGGAGAAGGTGATGGACCGTGCGCTGTGCCGGAAGCTCGGCAAGCGTTGGCACGGACCTGTAACTGTCGTGGAGTGCTTCTACAGCGATTTGCAGGCGGAGCTGGCAGAGGCGGACCGCGGGGCACCGGTGGCTTATCGGTTGGCTCTACCGCCGCATTGGCACATTCACGACGTGTTTGCACAGCACCGCCTGAAGCCATACGTTTCCGGCATGGATGAGTTTGCATCTCGAGCACAACTGCCTGTACCTGACCCGGTAATGGTAGATGGGCAAGCGGAAGCTCACGTGGACAAAATTCTGGCGTATCGTGTACGCATGGTCAAGGGTAAATCAGTGGAGGAATGGAAGGTACGCTGGACGGGCTACTCGGCAGCTCACGACCAGTGGCGCTCCAGAGACAAGATGGACAGAGGCGGGGAGAATCAGCAGCTCAAGGAGTTCGAGGCACGGCGGTTGGGCATGCAGGCGGACATGCTGAAGTCCGTTGAGCATGCCCGACGTCAACGTCAACAGCGACAGCCCGTTCACCTTGGTGTCACTTTATCCCAGCTAATGGAACACCAATGTGACGTCCCGGAAGTGGATTCTCCACCGGAAGACTTCTGTCTGCCGTGGGAGCGGGTGGAAATCTTGGAGAATGGAGAGCTAGTGGTGATCACCGATCTTGAAGAGCGAAAGACCCGGCCAGTGAGAATCTTGGTGTTGTTCAGCGGAACCGGATCGGTGGAAAGAGAGTTTGCAAAGTGCTTTCCGTCTGCCTCGGTGGTTACGCTCGACAACGACCCACGATGGCAACCCGACCATCTCGCATCAATGGAGGACTGGGACCCCACTCAGTACCCACCGGGATTCTTTGATGTCATCTGGGCCAGCCCTCCATGTACCCAGTACAGTCAGGCGCGCACTACGGGAGGACCTCCTGATCTGGAAGGAGCAGACAAGAGTGTGAAATGCACCCTGGATGCTATTGAGTACTTGAAGCCCAAGCACTGGTTTCTTGAAAATCCTGAAGGAAGATACCCGAATGCACTGCGGTTGCGGTCAATGGTTCGTGAACTGCCACAACCTCTTTTTTGCACCTACTGTAAGTATGGGGAGCGATATCGTAAACCAACGTGTATCTGGACTAGCTCACCTCCACCAACGCCATTGCTGGAGTGCACCTCGCGGACACCTTGCGCATGCAAATGGGCCACCGGAGGGCACCCTGAAACTGCTCAGCTTGGACCATCGTCTTCACAGCAACCAGGAGCGCGAGATGCTCACGCCGTGTACCCAGTACCGGCTCCGCTGTTGCGTCATCTCTTCCACCATCTTCGGTTCGGGGAGTTTGATACCTGACGACACCGGGAGCGGCATCGGGAGATAGGCCGCTCTTGAGGGGGGAGGAGTTGTACCGGGAGGCACGGACAGCTCAGGGCTATGCCCCAAGGCGTATGCCCCATGGGTATGCCCCGAGGCGTATGCCCCATGGGTATGCCCCGAGGCGTATGCCCCATGGGTATGCCCCGAGGCGTATGCCCCATGGGTATGCCCCGAGGCGTATGCCCCATGGGTATGCCCCGAGGCGTATGCCCCGAGGGTATGCCCCTAGGCGTATGCCCCATGGGTATGCCCCGAGGCGTATGCCCCATGGGTATGCCCCGAGGCGTATGCCCCATGGGTATGCCCCGAGCGTGCATGCCCCACTCGCGAATAATGGGGAATTATCGGATATTCACATAAGTGAGCGAGTGGGGAAAATAATCGATGACAAAGCAGATTTCAGGAGAAGATCTGTAATGAAATGATTCATGGTAGATTCCAGGAGAACATCTGCGGTGGCAATACAAGTATCATGATCTGCCTGATGATTGGTGGAGGAGTAACATAATCAGGCATGGGCTGCTGGTAATTGGCCGATGACAGATGTCAATATAGGAATCATGCTAGTGAGTTGAAGAGCAACATGTTGAAAGGGGAAGCTTGGGAAAAGTGAACTTCAGTTAGTGTTGATCAAGAGAAATTAAGGACAAGTTGTACATGTTAGTGTTAGGCTGTATGCCAAGACTGAACATAAGGATATAGATGTTATAGGTTTGCGACCATACATTATATCGAAAAGTGATAGTATTGCTAGGCTGTGTAGCCAGTATATGTCATGCAAATAAACAGTGGAATATAAGGCTAGAAGCCTATATGTGATACACAAAAAACAATAGAAAACATAAAAAGAAAAGAAAGAAGATAAAAGAAAAGAAAGAAAAATAAAGAGATAAATATGTATAAGTTATCAGGAGTGTGCCTGGTACAGGTGAAGACTATGCAAAAAAAATGGATAATATACTGTACCTGGCATGTCACTCGCGCCTGGGTGAAGAATGCTTGGGAGAAAATGCCGTCGAATTCCACTCAACGATTCGATCGATCCAGTTGTCTTACCGAACTCCTGGATGTGTTGTACACTGTCACTGAGAAGGGTGAGCGAGCTATACCATCGCAGTTGCTTACCTAGTGGGTTTCCAAATGGACACCCACATTCCCCGTTTTCTTGAAGTATATCGACGACAACTACCGCCCTACCATTCATCGATGGGCTCATGCCCTGATGGACTTCGCGCATGCTGATCAATACACCAACAACTTGCTCGAACGCTGGCACCGTACTTTGAAGGAATACTGTCACAGGAAGTCTAACAGTCGTCTGGATTGGCTCTGTAGCCAACTTTTGTCCCTCTGTGATAACATGTAGACAAGGGTGACATGTCAAAGGCAAGGAGCTTTTGGTAACGCAAAGCACGCCAAAAAGCTTGAGGTGCTCATATTCCTTCATATCCGCACCGTGTTATTGTCATTACGTACCACCGTTAGGGTGTTGTTAACTTACATGGCGTCACCGCTCTTGCAGTTTACCATCATCAAAGCTGCAGAGTTGGCTGGTATTGTGTACGACACGGACTTAACACACGATCCCGTCCTGTACACCTCGTTTCCCTCGGAAAAAAGGCGACGCACGAGACGGACGTGTCAACAGCACAAACTGTCGTGGAGGTTGGACCGGTCTCGGAGTCCTTGGAGACCATCCCGCCTTCAGGCAAGGGGGGCCGCAAAAAGAAGCCACCGGTCCCAGCTCCAGCATGCGAGGTGTCCTTGTTCCTAAAACAGGTGTTTACTCCTCATTGCTAGATAGAATCTGTATGCCCCATTCATGCCACCCACTAAAGTGGCACCATTTTGTCCGTCCAGGTGTCCCAACCGCTGCACCTGGGTTTGGGAACATGCCACATTGCCAAGCAAGGCCGGATGTGTAAGCATATCTTCAAGGTGGCTATTGACAAACAACTGTTCAGTATGAAGGGCACGAGTCCTATTTTCTGCCCGCCGCCTCCAGCGGCAACGCCCGGTTCCGCCCCAACCCAATCAAATCTCACTCTGCCCATCGACTTGCTACGGTCTCTTCACCTAGAGCTCGAAAATCTTTCACAAGCAGCCTTGCTCCAACCCCTAGGTGCTGCAGATCGTAAGCGCCAAGATCTGTTACTCGCGACCTTGGAAACGCTTGAAGATGCTGTGGACCCCCCCAATGTGGCGGGGGAGGCGGTCGGTGACCCTACGTCCCTAGAGGGGGCGCCTGGTGAGGCCGTCGATTCATTGGCAGAGGAGGCAGTCGGTGACCCTACGTCCCTGGAGGGGGCGCCTGGTGAGGCCGTCGATTCATTGGTGGTAGACGGTCGGGCTTCGGATGCCCCGGAGCTTGGCGAGGAGGAATCCTCGTTCCCTCAAGGCCTGGGGGGGGGAAACCCCTGATGTAGCGTTGCGTGTGTCGGGTGAGGCTGCCGTGCACCCATCTCAGCAAGCGGACGCATGCGTGCAACCTCCCGAGGTCCCGGTGGAGGACGTGCCAGCCTCAGATGCGACCTCTGGTGACGTGCCAGCCTCAGATGCGATTGCTCGGTTCCAATCCGCCATTGCAGACTACAGTCCATCGTCCAAGGCAACATCAATACGTTTTTTCGAATATTGTGTTGGCCTCGCCGCCACCCAAGCGGTGCACCATGCTCATGTCCGCAAGCGTATCAACTTAGCAACTGCTGCTCCTGCTGCTGATGGTACGGCTTTGGTGAGTAAGGGGGATGGAGGTCATGGCAAGCAAGCAAATAAAAGGAAGCTGGACAAGGTGGACTCCGCTGCACTTCGGAAGAATAACAGAAAGCGCAAGACACCGAAGACAATCGGAAGATATAACACCATCGCGGGGCTAAAGGAGCAAGAACTGGCCGAGGCCGCCTCGAGCCAGAAGCCGGAAGACTCGCACGTGGAAGACAATGTTCATATCGTCAATCAACTGAGGGGGGAGCGGCAGGTAAAGAACGCCAAGAGAGGTGGGGTGGTTGCTTCCTACTACACGCAATATCAAACTGGCGTCTGTGAATGGGCGACCACCGATGAGCTGCTGGCATACAATACGTGCGTTCAATTGCCCATGCCCCACCCATGCCCCATGCCCCATGCCCC